>VZRV01003482.1:0-63333 GCA_013398115.1 Falcunculus frontatus
AAAAAAAGAAAAAGGAAAAAACCTTATTGTACTAATCTAAACGTAAATGGAAATCTGTTCATGCAGAAATCAAATGTCATGACTAAATGTTATCTCCCATACAAATCGAATAGCTATTTCAAAGCTTAAAACCCAACAATATAAAAGAAATAACCAGGTTCACCAACTAGCTGAGTAGGAACTTATTTCTTTCCACAAGTTCCTTTTTAAATTGAATTGAAAAGACCATGTTATGATCGACCATATTAATGAGTCATTATTGCATAACTGTATTTTTATTGCAGATATATTACCTGCTAAATGATGCTGTTTTTCCAGAAAAAGTTCACAGTACAGATTCTATGGGAATGTTTCCTGCTGACAGTTCCTAAATCTTTCAGAAGCTGTCAGCAACCTCAGAAATCAAGTCTGCAGTACCCTAGCAAGCAGAAGCATATGCACAGGCTTTCTATTTTTAAACAGCAATCCAAACCATTAACAGAACACCTTAAACATAAAAGATTATTGAAAATAAGATGATCCTATCTCACTTGTCAATCTAAAGGACACTGTCAATTACATGTAATCTAATTTCTATTAATATAACTTTACATCTAAAATATACTTTTTTCCCTCCACAAACTTCTGCCCAAACTGATTAGGCCCCTCATGCCCACATTAACAAATCCTCAAAACTAAAATAAGTAACATCAAGTAAAATAAACATTTCCACAGAGAACACCCTGTCTTTTCTGTTTACCTGTATCCAGCCTGCTTATAACACATTCTTCACCCATGCAGCTCATTAAAGGGTGGCAAGTCAGCCAGAAGCTTACAAGAAATTAAGCAAAAAGGGCTGTAATTGCAATCAGTTACTAAAGATGACCAGCCAGAATTTTGAAGAGTCCTCATGCTTCACTGTAGTATTCTTGTTCTGCTTTCTACATTTTTTCTGAATGAAGACACAGAAACTGAGAGTAACTCTTTGCTAGAAATAGGATTGTACCAGTACCACAATGTCCTATTATACACTGAACATGAGCACAAACACTCCTTATCAAAGCTTACTAGAGAAAACTGATTACCATTGCTTCCATCAAACCAAGATTACTTTCTTTTCATTATAGTGGCCATTTTCAAAGTGGTGCTTAAAAATTTACAGGCACAAACTCTGTTATTGGTTGACTGGATTTTTATGACTGATTTCCTCATTTGCTGTTCTGAAGATTTGTCTACATAAACCTGGTACACAATATCATGACTACATTTTAGCATGTTCCTTTGTTTTGGATTTTAGCTAGAAGATAACTTTCTCAAGAGCATAATGTACTCTAACATACAATATTTTCACACTGCTTTTCAGCTGGCCTGAGCAATACAGAGTAGCTAGGAAACTGCCACAGTGGGAAAGGGAAATTTCCTCACCACAGCCAAGAGTTTGAAGGTTTTATTACCTCTAAACTGACCTCTCCTACATTCTTCAGGGCTGTGAATCAGGACAAGGGTCGTAGTGCAGAAATCACTGTCTGGCAGAACATTTTCTATGATGACCATTTTGTCTGCTAATCTTTGCTTAAAAAGCAACAATTCAAATAGATGTGGACCATCTATTTGATAAGCAGTAATTTCCACCAATCTTGCAGATGCTGCTTTGAGACCCAGTTTAGTAGTCCCGCCCATCATCTGTGAAAGCCACTGGCTACTCATAAACAAGAATAAACCAACTCATAACTCCTGGATGGAACCTCATCAGAACAAACTGCAATTGTTTGGAAGGGCAGACGAAATCTGCAGGTTTTTAATCTTATCATCACTGTTGCTGCAGGTTCAACAGTACCATACTCATCACACTAAATAATAAGGATTTTTTTTGGCTAGTCGCAATTAAGTTTTCCAAATGAACACTTAACTGCAGTTGGCAGTACAGAAAATGCTGTAAACACAAAACCCATGGTCATATAAATGTTGCTTTAAAACTGAAACCCAAGAAAATAAGGTGAAAATGGGGATTATCATTTGCCTTAATGAGAGGAAGGCAAGGATGGATCATAAAATATAAAGCATGTGCATGGAGGTACATGGATATATTTTATACACACACTTGCATCTATATGTATGCATGTATACACTTCTGGTCTATATGTATATTGGGCATTAGAGATATTTTTCAGCAAGGAAACCCAGTGCAGGATTTCAATTTTGCATAAGATTTACAATAAGTAAAGAATCTAAAAATACTTACAGTTTTTATTATTTTCTCATTGCCAGTTGCACCTTCTCTGCTATGGATTGACATAAACATCTTCACATGAAAAACAGGATTTTGCCTTGCACCCTAACTTCAGGTGCAAAACCTTCAGCTGAACTTAACAAGCTAACACTTACAGATCTGTGCCTATGATTTCTGGGGTAATAGCACACTTTTAAGAAAGTTTTGGAGATACCGAAGCACAAATGCTCAGCAGAATATGGTTTGTCATATGCTGTCCAAAACTTTTTAGAAAACCATCACTCAGTTTTGAGAATTACTTTTAGGCCTTCAGCAACAACCTTTAGGTTCCCCACTTACAAAGTTGAGGCAATCAGCATACTTCCTTCATGAAACCCTTTGATACCTATTGAATAAAAATCACCTAAGGAACTGGCACAGACACACACACACATACAAACACACACACACACATATATATATATATGCAATCAATAATGTAAGTGAATTAAAGCTATGGGTAAAGATCCATGTATAGAACAGACTGGCAAGTTAATGTTCCTGCAAAAATAGAACTATAAAACTATCATAATATTTATGGTCAAACTTTGTTTTCTAAATCCTATGGAGCCTGAAGTCAAGATTGAGCATTGTGCTATACACCCTACATTTTGAATACACAGGATTTCTATAGAACTATCTATTAAAGACTTAATACAGAGCTTTGTCTTCAGTCTCAACTGAGCACTCTAAAGAAACATACTTATGAAAAATCACTGGCATTGTTACAGCTAAGTTTTTCCAATATATCATACATCACTCACATAATTGCAATACTTATGACTGGAATGGGTTGATTAAAATTTTTTTTCATTTTCCAAATTGCTTTCCTTTGCATATATTGAAATCAACTGTTTTGTCCAAAATGTTGTCACTGTTTCCCCAATGGATATATTAAAGGAGCTCTCAGAACCATTACTCAGATACTTTTTAAACATACACCGAGTTTGAACAAAGCAGGGTTACATTTTGTTCTAAGTGCATTAAGCCTTCTAAAAAGCATTGATTGTATATGATACACACGAGCTCACTTACTAGAATTGTTCATTTTTCTGAGGTGAATGTTCAGCTATATGCCTCAGGGCACAATTTTTGGTCTGAATCACTTTTTGAGGTAGTATATTTTGGTGAGTGTGTGGTGGTTACACATAGGCAAACACGGACTAGCGGGAGCCGAAGGAGAAGCAGCAAGATGAATGCTAATATTTATGAAGTTAGAATCCAGCTACAATTTAGCGGGTGCAAATGCAAACTTCTAACAGTCATGCAAAAATGGACAAAACCCAGTAAGAACTAGCTCCGTTTAAAGTCTGCCTGTGGCTAAAAAAGCAGGCATAACATCTGCTAACTGTTATATAGCAGATTTTATGCTTTTTATCTGATTTTCTCCATATTTTTTATCTCAGCAGACATCTACTATCAGCTCTGCTGACTGACTGTGCCCTCTAGCCAGTCCTTGCAGCCATCAGCTTGTCCTTCAGACTTTCATCCTTCCAGCACACCTCACTTGTAGGTATCACAGAATCTCTTTGTCCCTCCGTGGTCCTTCTTGACTAAGACCTGGTATCTGTAAAACCCTTGAGATTCTGCTCTCCAAGGAGCTCTAATTCCCATCTTCCTCTCACTCTTGTTTCTTTCAGCTCACAACATGCTGTGCTAGAGGCCAACTTTTTTTTCTGTCAAGGTTTAACAAGCCTTGTAAAATGTGTTACCTCAAATCTCCTCATTTTTATCATGAAGTGAATGAACTACTGCTAAACACTTGGGAATTGCTACAATGGGAAGAAAGGAGTTCCCTTCTGCTGTGGCCTCTAAGTCACATCTAGTGGTGTATTTCAGTTATTTCAGCCTTTCCCAAAAGCAAGTCCTCTCTCTCCTACAGCACGTTTTCTTTAAAGCCCAAATTACAGCCACATGCTAGTTCCTTGTGAGTTTTTATCTCTAAAATCTGATTGTTCCCTAGGCCTACAAACATGATGAGAATCTATAGCTGAAGGTCATGGGAGGTATCTTCTGTCATAAACAAAGGAACAGGAATCTATGTCTCCTTTGGATGATTTCATGTAATGAAGAGCTGCACCTGATGGACAGGATGCTCTTTTGGTCTGTTGTACAGCTGTGTTTAGGACTTCCTCTGAGCAACAAGGGATTAACACTTATTTCTTCTTCCCCTCTCCAGGGGTTACAGTGGATGTCCCTTAGAATTCCACCACTACATCATGCCCAGAAGGGAATGGGATGGAGTTAAACCAGAAGTTCCCTAAGAATGAATGGCCCTGTCATTGGACAATCACATTGACTACCTTCTGCTTAGTTTTATCAGAAAAACACTACCGTCCTCTAACAATAGAGGTCTAATAGCTCTCTGGCTTATGGTTGCTACTGAAGTAAAGCAATGCATCCATCCATACTAGCAATACCTTCTTTACTAGGGTCTGAATATATATTATTCTGAAAGTCACATTTCTAATAGAATCATCATTTAGATTTTCCAAAAACCTTGTGAATAGACACAGCCTAGCAGATAAGATAATTTGCCTACATTCTGGTATTGACAACAAGAATAGAGAAGTCATTAAATATTTTATTAAAATAAGGTTATTTCTTCAGTCTTCTTTCTTTTTGCAGTATTATTTATATCGGATAAAAAATCCACCTAGTCGAGTATCCTGACTCTGACAATGTCCATCAGACACTAAAAACCACATGAATAGAGGCAAGCATGTAGTAACATTTCTCTACAGTACTTCCCCATCAGGAGCACTAGCACTAGAGTGGTATACAGTGATCCTTGACGCATTCCACTCCCCCAGTTCTGATATTCTCCTATCATTTTTGAAATTGTGCAAAGTTTTAGCACTATGGGATAAGAATTTCCACACTGATTTGCCTCTTCTGCTCTGATGGATCACCTTCAACCAGGAAGCATCAGTCAGAATTCCAGCTTCTTTTTTTAGAAGAAAAAAACTTTTTTATCAAACACTTCTTCCTTTAAAACACTACATTTATGCTATTACATAAAAATACCCAAATAAGGCTTAACACAGCAAATAAGAGAAGACAGAGCAACTAAGTGGTGTTTGTTACAGAAACAACAAAAAAACCAAACAATCCAGGAAAGAGACTTCTGTGTTGCTTTCTTAAAAAATATTACCAGTTTATCTGATAGAATATAGGCTGTGAGGTGCCATTAAACATATTCAGCCACAGCACATGCTGCCATCATCATGCCCAGGTGTCCTCATGGCCAGCACTACTGCTCAGGGTCCTTCACCACTGCAGGAAGACATTATCAGGAGCCCTTTGTGCCTGCTGGCTTCAGAGGTACAGAAAGCCAAAACAAAGGATGGTATAGCCTATAAAATACTTATGACTGCCTCAGACAAACTTTCTACTGTGTTTCTGTACAGGGACTCATGTAGAGCAGTACACAGTTCCTGCCATCACGCAATAATTTCTTGTGAAATCTTTACCACCCAGGCAGCATGGCAAGGCAGTGTTGAAGACAAGACCTCCCAAGAGATAGTAGAAGATATAAAGTACAGGCTTACACAGGTGCCTTGTACAGGTAAGCGCCCCCTCCACTAGCCTTAAGATGATATCTGCCCACCAAACTAGGAGTAGGACCCACACATGCGTGCAATTACACACTCCGAAGGTCACATATGCATACACTGATATATTCACAGAAATGCAGAAGACAAATGCCAAGCTGTAATACAGCAACATTTTCTCTCTAGAAGTGTATCAATATCAGTTTATTTTTAAAGTCTATAGCTGATTTCAACTGTGGGTCATGCCAGCTTCATCTAATAGCACACTCATTTATCAAATATGTTGTAGTACATCACCAAGAAAAAGTGTGAGCTGCTTTCTAAATCAACTGTATTTGCCACGAATATTTTGGACAATGCCACCTGCCCAAGGAATTATTTCTGCTAAGATGTGTCTTAAAGCCCTCTTGGCTGTGGGGCTGCTTCCACTTTTCAGTAAAATCAATGGATACCCTTGACTTCAGTGACAACAGAGTAAAGTTTCATGCCATAAGAATATAATGCCCACAATACTTGTCAAAACAACTTCATTCTGAGATCTTCTGTCACTCTGAGGAAAACTCAATTACTGGCTCATTTAAACTGAATTGTGGTTTAAGACCAAGTGCTAAATCAAATTTGGTCATACACGGCCTAGGATTTAAATATGTATTTTAAAGGGACAGTTAAATAGTTTAGGCACCACATTCACCAGCTAATTCATGTTTAAAATAAGTCTGATGCAATCTGAAATATGTAGTATGTTTATACTTCAGAATGAAATGTTTGTTGAACTATATGATGCAGTCCAGTGTCAGAAATATATAACCCACAATTGTTCAGTACTTGGTGAGTCCACTTGCTCAGGGAAGCTTGTTTAGAGCTCAGTTTTATAGCCTGGGACTGGTTGGTATAGAAATACACATGGTATTAAGGTCAGCTAGTTAAAATACATCAATTCATATCTCCTGGGATGGACTTGGAAGTCCTAAATCACACAAGGCCACAGAACTGACATATGAAGGACAGCTAGACTGAGAGAAAGCCAGTCCAGGATGGTGAAGACATGGAACATGCCAAAGGAGAGAAGATAATCACTCAGAAATTGCATTGGTCTAGATTCTATATTCCCTTAAATGCTCCTGAAACTGCCCTGTGCCAGTAAGCTGTTTCCTGAAATGCCAGCTGCCCATTTCAGACTTCAGATGCATATTTTTTTAAACTTCTAGAATTATTAAATAATTAGAAAATAAAATTAAAATTAGTATAACAACAGTACAATTTTTTTTAAACAAAACCATTATTTTATGCAAATGTAGGCACAAGGAATAATATTACATTCATGACTGCTGAGATTGCTAACAGATATTTGAATGCCAGCTTTTAAAGATGAGGATTTTTATTAAATTCATACTTAAAAGATTTCAGTGGCAGACAACTTGATATACTTCTATATCAGCAATAGTATAATGTAATGAGAAAGAGCTGCTACCTTGTGAAGTCAACATCATAATCTATTCTGGTACAAGCGAAATTTAAGTGATTCCTACTATTTCTGCCACTTACCTCAGCCCTTCCCTTTTATCACACCTTATATTTGTGTTGATTTCCAAGTAGGCCACTGAAAGCTTTTTTGCTGACAAGAAAACCAGGTACCAGGGTCAGCCTTTCAACATTGAAATGTACAGCTGGCAGGTAGGATTAATCTAAAACTATCCTGTAGTTCTCTTAACTCTTAGAGCAATTCCTTCATTCCCTCTAACAGCACCTTTTTACCCAAGTACAGTAAGTGTTAAGCCTCAGAAACCATGAAAACTTAAGATAACAGTGGCTGTACATCAAGGTCCATCAGGTGGTGGATATCAAACTGCTGTTCTCAGTGCTGTGGGCTCCATATATTAGCAGTCAGAATAGTTGAATCAGCACACGAGTCCATTTCTTGAAAGGTATTAATCTTTTTAAAGGTGAAGAATTAATAACAGTGAGAGAGAGAGAAAGGGTGAGAGTAATGCAATCTGTTACAGGACTGGGAAAGTGCAAATGAAGATTAGAGCCGAAGTTAGCTGTTGCAAGAGATTGCAGTCTCTGGTGAACAAACCCTCTCAATTCACTGGCATTTGTCACTCTACTGCATTCTAGCCTAAATTACATTTAAAATAATTTTGAGACAGTGGAATTGTTCATAACCTGTGTATAAGAGAGTATGAGTATGGCAGGAGGCTAGAAGTAATGAAAAGGGGGAGATAGATTCTTTATTGATCAACATGTACACCTTGCAGAAGAAATAGGCAGAAGGGAGCAAAGCTGTATGGATTTTTGAGCTTGCATTAAACTACAAGATGGAAATAACTGCAAGTACAGGACTGTCTGCAAAAATTCAGAGACTCAGCAGGGCTTTTAAAATAATTTGTTTTTCTCTAATCCCAGTCTTCTATTTCAAGTGTTTCAGAAAAGACAAATGAGGATCAGGAATAGATCTACAGATGAGATACAAGCAGGTCAGATGTCCTAATACGGTCAGCAGCTACACTAAACCCTCATAGGACCAGAGCTGAAGGACAACAACTGGAGCCTCCAGTTTAGAAGTCATTTCTCATTATTTCCCTCTGCTGCTGAAATCAACCCATCAAGGAGGATGGAGCCATTCTGGGTTTGGGAATGTGCCAGGCTGAGGACTCAAGGCTTTTGCCAGTACCAACACATCCACCAATAGAGGAATCCTGCATCTCAACGCTCAGTGCCACACAGTGCAGTAAAAGTTTGCTTAAGGTGTCTGCTGCCAGTAGAGGTGCAGGACTTCCTTCATTGTACAGAACTTCCTTTTCACAGCAAGTACCCAGCCCAGTGAGACAATGGATGACTCAAAAGAAACATCTTCAGGCAGGCTAGTTCATGCCAAATCCCATAAGAATAATTTCGGGATTGATTTTGCTTGTGCTGTGAGGACTCTCAGCTGTTATATATTTTTATCTTTACTACTACGTACTACTGACATATATATATATACAGATATTAACCATTTTCCTTCATTTGTTTTACCTAAACTGGTTTGCAGCTTCAAGAATAACCTGTGCTAAGAGAGCCCATACACTTATTCTATGATGAGGAAAAACTATTGGTACAGTTAGGTCCTGTCTTTTATCATAATTTTGTATCCCTTTATTCTTGCCATAGGTAGGAAGCTTCACAGGTGCACCTGAGAGAGCTGCTCTAAACCCCTCTGTTTTCACTTACCTATTTTGCCAGTTGCTGAAGTGTCCCATGAACGGGCTTAAATCTTTTCAATCCTCTTCAAGCTTAGTGGGAGAACTCATGTGGAAGAGTTGCAAGACTAAAGTCCAAATATTTCATTTTAGTCTTGCAAATAAATTTATGAGCAATGACATAACATAATGTAATAGAAGATTTTTTTGTTACTTTTTCAGAGAAAAAACATGCAAAAAGCACTGTAACTGTGTTGTATGGTAAGTAGCCTTCATACAAACTATGGTCCAAAACACTACAGAGTTACATAAAATAATGGTTTAAGTTACATAATGCAGTTACAAAGACATTGCATGATTAATAAATTAAAGTACTTGATCATAAATCCAACCAGAGAGAAATTAACAAGCACAAACAAGGCTGAAAGATACATTTTAAGGTGGATGTGAGAGGAGATGGAGAATCAGTGAAGCAGACACAAAAAAAAAAAGCCTGGTTCATGCTGGTGAAGCACAGAAGTGGACTCTTGTGATGAGAAGCTGTGGTTAAGGACAGAAAAGCTCTTGGCAAAAAAGGTGGGAACAAAGAAGCTGGTGTTCCTGTGTCTTGTTGCTCATCCTGTCAATTTACCCCTAGGGAATGGGATGAAGTACAGTCAGATCAGACTGGTAGTACTTAGAGCAATTGATTTTGCTCAGACAGAAAAAGAGCTGGAAGACATAGAAGCAGAACAGGTCGATTGGGTCTGAGAGGACCACTGTGGCCACAGCTGCAGGAGTGGCAAAGGCAAATGAAGATGAGAGAATTTAGTGAGTCGGTATAGAGGAGTGAGCTGTTTTGTGAGCTAGTTTTGGCACATTTTATATTCAGCAGGAGCAGAATCAGAGTTCTGGAGGATGTGTGCTGTAGAGGTGACATTCAGAGGCAATGTGAAAGGTGATGCAAACCAGGTCCTCTACACCAGTGTGAATTAGCTGCAGTCAATCACTTGTCTCAAACTCAGTCTATGCATGTCCTGATAATTAGTATGAGTCCTATACTAGGGATTCTGAATTATTTTGAAAGAAAAAATTAAAGTCAACTGCAACAATTAGCCTAAATACACAATGTCTGTGAACTAAAGTACAGTTCTCTCCTGCTTTCCCAAATAGCATATTGCTAAGAGGCAAACCAAGCAAGGCTCGAGAAAGTCTGAGGCATAAACAAAGTGATCTCTAAACTAGATGCCTCACAAAGTCCACAAGCAACTTTCAGCTTCCTCCTATAAGGAAACAGGTAAAAAAGCTTGTGGTGAGTTCCAGGCATAGAGACACCAGTAGCTTTCTGGAAGTCAGTCGTAGCCTGGGCAGTACTATACTGACATAAGCTCCACTGACATGGAGGCCATCATGACACTAATGACAAAGGATTTTAAGAACTCATTTAAGAACTCAGATTCTTTCTTCTTTTCAATTTTTTGACATGTATCTTTGGTCTGGGGACAATGTTGGCTGGGATCAGCATCATTTTCCCACACCTTCTGCAAAGACAAATCCCGGCTCTAGCACCAAATATCCTTTTTAATGGTAAAGGCCTCCTCTCCTTTTTACCTGTTGAGGAAGAACATCACCTCTCACCTCACTCACCCTGTGCCAACTGCCATTGACCATGGCTGACTAATTTACAAGGTATTTTCATTAGAATGCAAACTCACCACAATTTTACATAAAACAGTATCTGAATATGATGTCATATTAATAGATGCAGACTAAAAGAGTGCAAACAGAATTTGTAATTGTGCTGCACAGATCCTTGCGACAGGATACCATCAGTTAACCCTTTGTAGTAAGCAGCAGTGACCTTCCACTCAGTATAACAACCAGTGTCTGCCACTAAAGTCTTGGACCAGACTTTGCCCCACTTTTCCTCATTCAACATCTTACGCTGAAAACATTTTCCAGACAGAGTGCCTTGTCTTTAAAGCTACGACACAACCAGAAAGAAAATGGGAAGCAGAAAGATAGGTCTAATTTTTAAATGAAGTCAGTGTTTTTTTTACTGCAGATGCCTGCTTACTTATTCAACTCAAGTTCACTCTTAGGGGGATCTTGTCAATAAAGTCAAATCAGGCTCTCTGTGAGCAGGGAGGTTTTTGAGGGTCTTCTTTGAGGGATTCATTAAAAGCAGACAGTTCCTCTAACCTTTTAGCAGAACCTGTTATCTGATGACGTGAATTAAAGTCTCTCAAATGACTAATAATCATATCAAGGCTGCCATGTCAGCTTGTAGATTTGAATAAGAGGGTCTGAAAACATTTGCATGCTTCGATGTGCCAGTGCTAAGAAGCTAATGTGATAGTGCTGTCATAAAGCACTGGAAAGACATGACTTAATGTAATCTGTCATGTCATATGCTAATCTTCAGCCATTACTTGAGTGCTGTAAGTAAGTAGAAAGCATTTGGGAGAAATCCTTTTCAATTTCTCTGAGTACCACTTCTGCTGCTGGTCAGCTCAAATGGGTTTTGTGCATTTAATGCAGAGCTCAAGTCAAGTTGGTTTAGGTCACACTTAATTAACCAGCACATTGATGGGTTGGGCTGGTACAACACTATGGAAAATGGATATTCCTGATACTGCCTAACAAGTAAATATTTCATATGCTGATGGAAAAACCAAAACCAAATAAAAATAAGACTTCCTCAGTCCTCCATGTGTCCATTTCACAAAACCACTGACTTTTTAAAAAGATCCTGTTTTCTATGCATTTCAGTGCCTCACTTACCTTGTTTCTATGTGTAAAGACAATTTAAACAAAGATGATTATAAACAGTTAAAGGCATTTCCATTTGTAACTGCAAACTTTTAAAGCACCTAATCTGGACTTGTCATTTAAACTACAATAGACAAGAGACAGCTTTAAATGCAATGTACTTCTTAATAAGAACAGAGAGAATGATCAAAGGGAAAATTTCACTTTACTTATTTGTTTTAGGAAAATGGCACCAACATTTTTTAATATACAGAAGAGGGAGAAATACAGTGCTAAGTACAGCATGTGGAAAAGAAAATGCAACATATTAGTGAGAATGACAGAAATTTCAGGACAATTTTAGCAAAGTGTGAAGGGATTTTGAGTCAATACTTGAAGGTTATTTTAATAATAGCTACAGCCTATTCAAATAAAAGCTTAAGAACTCTGTGCGTTTTGCAGCTTTGAGGATGTTTAGCAGGGCTTAGCAGTTTGCAACCTGCCCCAGCTAAACCTGAAGTCTTTGTGCTTAAGGATTGCAGATCATTTAGATTAGGGCTGCCATAAAGAAACATGGGAATATTACACTCACACCAAGAACAAGAAAACTTTCCTTATTCTGTTTTCTTGGTGGTCACACTGGAATCAAATCCTACGAAAGTCAGACATTTCACAGATCTACAGGAAACAGAGATAGACAGTCTTTACAGTATTAGGTCATTATGTTCATTCTCTTGCCAATGCTGGATTGTTCCCCATAGTAAATTCTGAAGTGCTTCATTCAGTCTAAATTTGAAACAGCTCATTTTAATAGGGCTTCCACCATTCCCAAAGGGAAGGTGTAAAATATTCTTACCCTCCAGCATCAAGTGTGGCCTTCCCCTTTTCAGATCTAAGCCCCCACCCTGCCTTGCTACAGCATAGGGAAACTTGTGTTATAAATTCAAGCCTCAGTTTCCCTTGCTACTAAAACACTTAAGAGCTTCTGATCAAGAAACTGATAAATTCTTCACCTTCTAGAGGAATAAAAAGTTACAAAATATGCTGTTAGCTCTGTATGGGAACAGTAATCCTTCAGTTTTTAATACTGTGACGTTCACTTACAGTCTCGAGCTAAAGACCTCCTTCCTTAACAGTGAATGGGTTTAATCCTTTAAAGACTAGTCTTTTAGAGACTTTTTTCCTGAGGTTCCTCATCTGCTAATGACAGCACTACAACGAATAAAGTCCTTTGGCTTTCTGTATCATAGAGTGTGATGGCAGGTCTTCCTCCTATTCTCATTAGATGTACCAATTGGAAAGGCAAGGACTCAGGGCAGATGCAACCCCAGGACCTCAAGCCATCAGTTTATCAGTGCAGTAAAATGAAAGCTCAGCTCTTGGTGATCTGTCTGGCTTTAAGTCACCTGAGTACTTCTGCTGTAGAGTAACTCAGGACCGAAGCTTGCCCAACCTTACAGACAAGAGTTTTAAATTAAGAGTGCATTTTCCTGATTATTGCAAGTCATGTCTATAGTCTGATAGATGTCACTACCATGAGGCTTTCTCAGATAAACAGCCAGAGTACATCAGCCAGCCAACTTATTTGTATTTCTTTTTACTCTTTTCTCATATAGAGTGTTCGTCATTCCAACTTCTTAATAAGTTTTGTTAGTGTAATTTTAAGTCCTTCCAAACATTTGACTGACTAGCTTTGGATATAATGTCCAGAAACATTGTTAAGATGAAGCTCATCAGAGCTCTGAGAGGAACTGTGTATCTAGGAAACGGGGCTAATGCATTTCTTTGTCCTGTATTGTATTTAAGGGGAAGCATTCACTATTTCACTCACCAACAGATAGAAGGGGCTATTTTCACAGATGAACAGACAAGCAAGCTAGACTTCAGCTATATTGACTTGGTTGTCTGATACTGATCATTGCCAGGAAATGTGTTTTTCTGAGTATATACTTTTTACTAGAGAAAAATATCTATTCAAACTCACACTGGGCTGTGTCTTTGCTGTATCAGCTTGAGCTGTTAACTCCACTTTTGCATATAACTTGAGTTTCATCTGCACATAGTAGCCAAGTTTTGGAGGAGGACCTAATAGTTACTAATTTGAACTCACCCTTGCAGTGAGGTGACTTAGGAGGCATGTTAAAGCACAGGTGATACTCTCAGTCTATTTCCAATGCATCATTGGCTTCCGAAGGCCATCCAAATTCTGCAGGTCAGTATTTGGTTCACCTGCTGAGGATACCATGAAGGTATGTTTAACACCAGCTACGATGCTACTTGCCAACCAGGAGGAGTGTGCTAAAACTACCTACTGATTTTCCTTGTAGCCAGTCATTGGGAAGAAGTATTTTCAGTTATTGTCATCTGAGTTGGCAGGTTATGACTCAAAGTCTGTGTGCATGATTACACACACAGTTACCTAAACAAAGCAATCAAGGTCTAAGCTAGTTCAAAATTACTATTTATTGGTCTACAGAGTGGTATTTATCAAGTGTCACAAAAATATGGAGCACCAAAAAAGAGCATAAAGGTATCCATTACTGTAAAACACTTACAATTGGTTTCCAAAGTTTGTAATAAACTTTTAAAAGAAGGTGAAAGGTATCCTAAATTTTTCATGGTTTATGTTCAATAGACTATGGGAAATTAGCTCAAAATGACAGTATTAACTATAAATGTTTGTGTGCATCATTGCAGATAACTACCTGAAAGATGTAAATCAATAATATAACAGATGGGGAAAAGAGAGATTATTTTTGTATGCAAATGGAATGACTTAAACTAGCACAAATCAGAAATCAAGACTTCAGCAAAAGGTTTTGTGAAGGTTATCAAATTTATATTTATTAGTGATTTTTCCATATCACTGAAGAGAACATTAAGACTGGAAAAATACAGAAGTGACATCCTCCACATTGCTTCCTCACACAGCAATATTATCTCCTTCTTCAGCAATATGATGCAGCAATACCACAAGGAGACAGAGTTTATATACAGGCTAAGTAAACTAAGTTTCAGAAATAATAAACAACACAAACAGATTATTAACAGACTGACTGCAAAAAGAAGAAATTAAAAGCAGAGAGAAGAATGAAACTGTTTAAAGCCTCCTCAGTCCATTTTAAACTGTTTTCCTTCACCTGACTTTTTCTAAGTCATTTATGATTTCATCTATCTGTATGAGAGTGATCACAGTGGTGATGCCAAAAGAGATTTGGTGACACTGGAAGACACCTTACAGGTTAGTTTTCTAGGACTCTGACATCAAGGTAAGAAAAACGCATTTGAGGATCCCTTTGTATCTATTTGCCAATTTTAAGGTAATTTGCTGATGAGATTTCTTACATTCTGTTATATGGATTCATGAAATTAATATGAACTAATGAAAGAACAGTGTTTTACATTTTCACTGAAATATGGTCCTATTTTTGATATAACACAAGAAGTCCATACTCAATATTCTCCAGCTCTCATGGGATAAAATCTTTCAAATTAGGAATGAAGAGAGCTGTTTCCTCATTTGGAAAGCCTAGCATACCAGATTAATCAGAAATACCTGGACATAAGAAAGTCTTCCCACCAATACCACCATTTTCCACAGGCTGAGTATTTGTAGAACATCACAGATGCAGTTTCCTGTTCTCTAGATACATCTGGTAATGTCATCAGGCACAGTCACTGGGGTGGGTCCCCCCATTTTCTTTGGCCCAAGTTTTGACCTCCCCTAAAAAGAGGTATTAAAAGCCAGCGGGCACCAGTTTAGTTCCTTGCTTTTCCATAAGCAACAGGGCCAATGGCAAACATTCAAAATATTCCCTTAGAAGCTTGAAGTTGCATTAATATGAGCTTGGGACTTTACCAGGTCTTTGAATGCAGAATTTAGACTTTTTTACTGTAACACTACACATATGAATGTTCTGAAGCTTTCATTACCTGCAGGCTTTTTAAAAACAGAAGAATGTTTGATTTGGATGGTTGCATTAAATTAGGGGATATTAATGGATTATACCCACAGCCTCAATAGTAATTGCCAGTTGTCTACAAGTAACTAGTTCTATATGAAGGCCAAAATTATCAAAGCAAGCCACAAACAATAATTCACAAGCACAAAACATGTGCTCTCTGTTTATCTTTCTAGGTTAGTGCCTCCAGTCTAGGCAGAAACTTCATTACTTCTCAGATGAAATGGCAGGTTAGAATTCAGAAACTCAGCTTTATTTACAAGTGGATGTACAGTTTTGGGGCAATTGTTGTGGTATTGCCACGTTAGAGACATACACATATTCACACCCAGACCTAAAATGAAATACAGCAAGAGAAAAAGTATACTGGAACTTCCTTAGTCCTATTGTACAGGCAAATAGAGGGCTTCAGATTTTCATTCACAAGCACATCACCCCCAAACCCAAACTACAGTATACATATATAGATACATGTACATGTGTGCATGTAGAAACACAAAACTTGCATTATTGTTTTATTGGATAATTCTAAAAAAATAGACTGCAAAGTGAAAGGGAAACAAAATATTAAAACTAAAAAATTAAATGTAAGAAATAAGTTCATCTGAACTCTTTATGGGCTGAAGCATCATAATGCAAATTGCTGTTCAGGAGTGCCAACCTAATAATCAACAACACGATAGTTAACCAACAGCATAATAGCTCACATAATAGCTCACCAACAAACATAAAAAGTGCATCTGAATAGAACCGATCAGTTCTGAAGTCTGAAGAAAATTAACTAAATAAATATCTAGAGAAGGTTCTTGTTTATGCACAGAGTTTCAAATGAGATTAACACACCTTAAAACTTCTGCAAGTAGCTAACAGGGCAGTTGTGCCCCCACAGGAACATTTGTGTCTGAGTGCTATAACTGCTAATGAAGTCTGTTCACAACAAAATATTGCAACTTGTATTAACTGTGACTGGACACACGCATATTGGGATCTGATGCCTAATGCTACTGCAAACTCAGGTTTGTACAAGTGTGCACACAAAACCTGTGTGCATTTGCACACAGTCTACTCATTGCTCTAACAACTTCTATGCAAACAGTTATAAAACTGAAGCTACTGTTGTGGAAAAAAAAAAGCATATGCACTGGCCACCCCTAACTGGAAGCATATCTATCCACAATTGATAACACAACAAGTAATGGCTTCTCAGACTTCTATTCAGTACAATTTTAAAAAAAACAACCCTGTTTTTCCCTTCTAGGTGATTTTTCTTTTTTTTTTTTTTATTTTCTATTTTATAGTAGCTATGCATAGTATAGATGGGAATATGCCTGTATCAACACAAAATCATTCCAGACAGGAATATTCAAATGCTAATGCATAGTATATTTATTTTCAGAGTAGTTGTAGCTTGAGTACTCTGGGCATCTTCCAACATAAACACAGTTACGTCTCTAGAGTGAAGTCTCACATAACAGGGTTAACTTTGTTGTGTAAGAAACAGAACAGAGTAAGAATATGAGCAACACCTCTTATGATTTAGTCACTGTTGTTTCCATAACTTTGCAAAGCTATAATTTTTTTTTCCTTTGGGAAGCTGGACCTTTGAAAAAAGTAGCAGAAATATGAGTTGTCTTATTTGCTTCAATGTTTTGAAATTTCAACATTGACATTCACTTTGACAAAGAACTAAGGGAGCCAAAGAGCAGGTGGAACAGTGTAAGAATGTGCTAATAGATGCAAAAGTAAAAGCTCAGCTAGGTGAAAAAAACAACTCATCAACCAATCAGAGCAGTTCCGAGAACTGAGATGCTGAAAGTAAACAACAAAAGATTGGTTACCTGGAAAGAGCTACCTGAAGAATAGAAATGTAATAGAAATGCCTCCTTCAAGAAAAGAGGGGTATAATAGTCACTCCCATGAAGTTTATGCTTTCATAAGGCAGGACTCCTGTCAGGATCTTGTTTCCAGGTCGGATGATAGAACAGAAATCAAATTCTAAGTATGCAGTGGTGTCAATTTGGAAAAAATAACCAATTATGAAAAACAACATCATGAGATGTGGAAGCCATTTGATCTTTTAAAAATCCAAGTTAACAGATATTAGATGCAATTTGGTGAAGTATTCACCCATGAATGAAACAAAGCCTACAAAATGATAAAATAATGTAGTCTGCTGATCAAGGAAAGATTAGTTTGAAAATATATTATATTGAAATCTTTGCTGGTAGAGAGTTATTTGTCATGCAGAAAGCAGACAGGCATTCTCATGTGAATTCACCAGTCTCCAACCACACGGCTATGACTAGGGTGTAACAATCTAAATCCCGTTTTATTTTAGAAATGAAATGGGACCACTGTGTTTCTGAGGTGTCAAGGTTTCTACTATCTGAGCCAAACTCAACTTCATGAATGGTGAAACAATTTTTTTAAAGGATTTTAGACTTCAAAATAGCTGTTATTAAAGGGCTGTTCAGATGAGCTTTGAGTCAAATTTGATCTGTAGGGAAGGCTTCAAAAAGGATTAGTCCACACACAGGGAATAGACACCAACATACATACTGGGAGGATCACACACTCAGTACTTTCTCCATCCCTAAGTGTATCATTGAAATTCACCACTATTACCATCATTATGGCAACTTTCCACATTATTTTTTTCTGGTTTGAGTGCCATGTAATCATCTGCAGAGTAAGCAGGGTTTGTTTATTCTAGACAAAAAATCTATAAATAAAGTCTATTTTTATTAATATGGAAAAAATCATTAAAAAAAAAAGAAGCACAAAAATTCAACACGCAACTCAAACCGTACAAGGCTAATATAGACAGGAGGAAGAGCAAATAGTCTACCAAAATGTTAAATAAAATGAGTCACCAGCAAGATCTTCAGATGTGTCATAACAGCATTTAGCAATAACAGAGGGTAAAAACGGCTCTCTGAAGTCTTTCCACACTTTTTGTTTAGTCCAGCCTAGGATACTCATGGTCAAGAACTGAAATTCTTCTCATCTAGAAGGACAAGTACCTTCCAATACACTGTTGTGTAGCCTTTAGGGAAAGCAATGTTTCAAGCAGGCAACATTCTTTTCTACAACACTTCTCTGAACTACCCAGAAACTTTGTGAAGGCAAGCTGAAGGAAAATGACTTTATTTATCAACATGGAATCTCCCCTTTCTTTTCCACTCCACCCTCTTTAGCATGCTTTTGCCATTATGATATTACCTCAGGATTGCTGTTTATCCAAAGATTCTTCCAGAGGTAAGAACTGGGAATAAAATGGGGAAGAAAAGGGAGGAGGGAAAGGTCTCATGTTCATGGCTTTGTCTGTGTGCTTATGTCCATATGCCTTTTTTCCCCCTTCCTATTGCCTTCTCCCAAATGAAAATATATTCAGTGTCTGCTATTGTATTGAAATGTCTCAGGCAGTTCATCCATCTATCACAGCTAATACTAGTTTTAGTCATTAAACAAAAAGTGAGTTCTTTTTCTCTGGCTCTTATTATATATACAAATCACTCCTTAAAATTGCCTCAAAATGCACTTGCATGCACTTCAACTGACATTACCATGATCTAGAGAATTCAGTTCCTGTAGTATATGTAGGTGCTACTACTCTTCTCTTGAAAAGCAAAGGTTGTTTATATTGAATGTCATTCATTTACTTTCATCTTCACCCCCACTGAAGAAAGTGCCAAGATTCCACTTTCAAAAGGATCAGACCTTTGACCAATCTGGTTTACCCCACAGGCTGAGGAAGGCTCAAAAACGCAACAGAGGAAGTCTGACCTGCTCTTATTCTGTGAAACAGACTGGAAATGCAAACTATTAAGAAGAAGCATGGCTTTACTATTCAGCACACAAAGGACAATATTAAAAATGCAATGAATGAAGTGTTTCCAAGACCCTCAACTCTTAAACCTGCAACATAGCAAATAATGATGATCTACAGACTTTTCTCAATCTTTAATTAATGATGATGTCTTAGTTTAGGGTGCAAATATTCAAGATAGAAAATGTAAAATCATGTAGCAGATAAAAGAAACATTGTCTTGAATAGTATACAGAAGAAAAATAATGTAATCAGGGTAAAGTTGGAGGCCTGTGGTCATTGCAAGTGAGGTATTCGGGACTGAGAAAGATTGCTGACAAGAGTAGTGTAAATGGGGTGTTGAATCACTTAACCACTTATTTCCTTACTCTTTGTTTGTGTTGGCATACAGGAAGTCCAGCAATCTTAACCAGAAGCTGATAAAATCTGAGTGTGTGGCTAGGTAGACAGAGAAGCAGATGAGTAAAAGTGTAATATACACCAGCACAGAGCATAAATAACATCGGCTAAGAAACTAGAACAGCTTTGTTTTATATGTCACAAAGTAGAGACAGAAGTACTGTGTAGCATAACACAGCTGAATAAAAGTGAAAAAAATAAATTGGAGACTTCTGTGACTTTAGCTCAATAGGAGGCAGTAGCACTTGGAAACTTATTTAAATGAGGTTCAAGATACCTTGTATATCTCTGTATACGAATCATTCTGTTAGTAAGACACACTACATAGAAATTTCAGATATGTGGTCTGACTTACCCAGTCCAGCTCTCCCACAAGAAGAGCCTGGATACATTCACTGCTTTAGGAATGAGTGTATCCAGGTCTTTTGAGCTCTAAAGGAACTCAAGAAAAGATGTCATGTTCAAAAACAGTAAATGACAATATGGAAAACAGGTAATCAGACTATGTTTTATAATAATCCATCTACAAAAAACCACCCAAGCACATACGAATTGCTTCAGAAAGGCTCCAAGAGTACCTATTCTTTTTTGTTGTTTTTTAAGTGGCAAGGTACCTAGTGTTTCCTCATGACAAGTTCTCTGTCACAATATCCTAAACCAGTATAAGGTAAATAACTCATGATCTTCTTCTAAAATTGCAAAGCATAATCCAGTGAATCATATATAGCATTTTGCGTGGTTAATCAATTGCTGAAAAGAACTACTATGCTTAGGAAACCAGGCTTACACCGTGCTGCAGGGTCAGCTCTTTGTTCTTCTGCTCAGTTCTGTCTCATTGCTACTCTCAGAACACATACTGCTCTGAATGCTCTGATTTGATACTCTGCTGAAGTGATCAACATCTCAGTGATCTTTGCTTGGTTGTCTGACAAGAAAAAAAAAATAGGAAAGGCAAGGATGGCAATGGATAAGTCCAGTGTTTATTGACTGGAGATGTTTGCAAAAGCAGAGAAAAATAGAGTGAAGGTATTCACACTGCCAATGTCTAACAAAGGAGGACAAATGCCCTACGTCATGAGTAAAAAGCTAGGTTCTTCTTGAGGTTCATTTAGGGGAAAAAAAATTTCCTCTGTGAATAATTTGGAAATGTTTTGCTTTATATTTCTTGCCCCCACTTTTTCATATTTTAGTTCATTTGTTTTTGTTGGGTGTTTTTTAAGTTTCCCAATTTGACCTTGCAATTGCAGACCTAAAGAAAAACCACTGTTAGTTCTTTCTTCCTGTGAATGGGACCACACAGCTGGATCTTCTACTGTTTAAAAGCAAAGGTCTAAGTTCTTGAAGATGCTGAGTGCTCTCAGCTTGTTAACTTCATAGATCAGAAAATCACTTGACAGCAGTACAGATGCAATTATTTTTTGATTACTTGGTCTGCTGTCTCTCTGTCTGTCTCGGGCAGACTTTTCCCCTGTGTCTTGGGGTGTTCCTAGAACAGTCTCCTAGACTGTTCTACCCACCTCACTATCTCTGTACAACCTCTTCTTGCCTTTCTCTTCTGAACTACACATGGACACATGTAACAGCCCCCAGATTCCTTCCCAGGATGGCTGGGAAACAACAAACCCCTACAAATTCCCCCATTTTCTTCACACAGATTCCATCCTCTTTATAACCAACAAGCGTGAAAGACAGCAAGATAGTGACAAAGAGTGTCCAAGAGACACTTCCAGTGAGGGTAGAAGCCAAGGCATGGCCAGAGACCGGACACTTCACTGCATCACTTTTGGTTTTGTCCTGTAACACATCAGCAGAGCTTCCTCAGAAACTGCATGCATTTTGACAATGCCTTTTTTTTTTAAGGCTGTTCTCAAATATCTAAAGCATCATAATTTTCATATCATATTTCAAACTGTAAAATAATTTTTAAAACCTGTATTCTAGTCAAGAATTTACTAATTCAAATTTACCATTAGACAAGTGACACATCAAGAGCTTAATGAAAAATTGTTGGGGTAAGAGTTTGGTTAAAGACAGGATTTCAACAGGTACATTTCATAGATATAATGCAATTTGAATTAACCTACCTTTAGATTTGTGTAGCTGAACACAAATTTTAAAAAGAACTGTGCCAGTCTGCTACAGTAGCTTGTTCCAGACTTCCCTATCTCTGTGATATAGTGTGTATGAATTATATATAACATTAGCCAAAATCTAAAGGTATAATAGCAACAAAACCAACCCCTCCATACAAGTTGAGAACTGTCTTTCAGCCAGTATGCATGATTGTCTACATAAATTAATTCAATGAATAGAATACAGAATACCATTAACATTTTTTCTTCATCTATCTTCATTTTCTAAGCAGCTCGGTTAAACAAAAAAAAAAAGTGCTGTTTCTTTTTCACTGCTGTTAGTTTCACACGTTAAACAAAGACAGACCAACCTTAAGCCATTTGATAAATATGATACCGTGGTAACTGCAGCATTCACTTTGTATCCCATTTCTCCAAGTTCCTGTCAGCCAGATGTCACTTGCAATGCAAACACTAGAAAAATATGAAATAATAATTTCATACATCATCTATGCGAGCATGAGCCAGTCAAACATTCAATACAGATTCAAACTGCTTCTACAGATAAAGCAAATATTGTCCAAATAATATTTAGAATGATTGAAAGGCTTTTGATTTGGAAGTGTATTCTCTTAAGCTAAGTGGTCCCCAAGACCATCCAGAAAATTCAATTGTTTCATTTTAAAATGTTTTCTGCCCGAAATTATATCAAATCCTAATGTCTCAGTAGAAACACATGGGATTGGATTGCTGACTGGGCGCCCGATGTCAAAGAGGAATCTAATTTTCCAATGGCATTTCCTCATACTGTCTCACCAAAACACAAAATTGATAAAATTTTAATGGATAATTTTCAGAGCAGGACATTAGCCATGATGCTGGGAAATAGTGCAGGAGAACACCATGTAGCATCAGAAAGGCAATGTATCAGAAGACAGTTTGAATAAATATTAATAAAGCACATGCCTTACATTTTATATTTTTCCCTTGCAACTAGAAACAGAATTCAGAAGGTAAGTTTTGCACTAACAGGCATATCTCTCTTTCCCTTCTTTTCCAGGGCATTTTTTACAAGTGGTGTCCTTAAAATATGGGTGTGATATGTTACTTAAAAGGGCACAGTGTTCATCTTTTACTGGGGTGACACAGTCACAGTCAACACAGTCCACTTCTCATTGAAATCAATTGTGAAAGTCGTATTGACTTCAACAACCACTCCATATAACAAAATGGTTTTGTTAAGTAACTCTACAGAAAAAATTGCAATGCTGGAATAAATGAAACATCACCCTTCTGGATCTCCTGATGGGGCAAGGTACTGCAAGCACTTAACACCAAAAGCCATGACAAGATGAAAAGGACTAAATCCTACTCCTGATGACAAATAAGTTATACCAGGGAGAAAGGTACTAATTAACTGTATTAGGTTATCACTCAGTAACAATGTAAAACGTGTATGGAAATGTGCTGTTTAAAATGCGTTCTTCTCTGAATAATTTTCCTTTCGATTGTTAGGTCATTAATCATTTAAATTTGAGACTTATTTAGAAAATACAAGTGGACAAGTGAAAAAAAAGTGAAATAAGATTTTACTAACCTTTTTAATTTATTTTGCATTTATAATGAAAGTGTAACACAGTGGAATATATGGTGAACTAGACTGACTCAGCTTTCCAGCACCCATTTCTTGTCATTTATTACTAGTTTTGAATTCTGTATATATATATTCAGTGTATTCAGGTGAGTGCTTATGCTGATAGAGAAAGGAACAGTAGCATTTATGCTTAGGAGGCTTATATCTGCTTTCATCAACAGTTAAGTCTTAAAAAACTTTATTAAATATCTAAGTAAAATTTGCAGAACATCAAAAAGACCGCAACAAAAGAAAATCACAGTGATTAAAGTGGAGGTTTAATTTTCTGGAGGAGAAAAAACCTGCCCATTCCACATGCCAAGTCTACCACAGATTGGGATTTTTCTTTCACAGTAATCTGAAAAACATCACTGAAGTCCTCAGACTGGTTAAAGACTAGGGCTCATCATGTAGCCAAAGATACTTCCATAGCCACAGCTTTCATTCAGAAATGATGACTTTTATTTCACTGCTCAGAGGCCAGAGCCATCATGAAGAGGAAGAAATTAGTATTTTGGCAGAGTTCTTTGTGGTTCACTGCATCTCTCTTCCAATTAGCCTTGGTAGGAGACTTCTTCGGATCTAGCCAATAAAATGCTTTTGGCACAATGCAAAAGTCACATTGGACTTGGGGGACCACAAGACATGTCTCCCCCAAACCCTAGCTATAAGTTGAACATAACCAACCTGTAATTGCCCATCTCATGGACCAGTCAGTGAGTTATACCTTCCTCAATGCTTTTTGCATTTTTGCAACACCAATCTTCCAAGCCGCCACATCTAGTCTATCCTCCACATTAATCACCTTTGTTCCTCCTGTAACTCAAAGGAGTTCCCCTTTCTAGTATTAAAAACAAAACAAGGGGAAACTGAAGATTGAAAAAATGGAAGGCCGAGCTGGAGGCTCCTTTGGTGTGTCTGAGTAGAGAAACAAGACCTCCCTGGCTCCTTCATTCATCTTTCCTGCTCCATCTTCTAGCAAGTGGAAGGTAGTCTCCATTCTCTCTGTTAAGCAAAGGCAGCAGAAGAGAGCTCTGCTTGCATTGCATAAAAATTCAACTGGGAAGGATATTCAGTGCAGGAAAGAAAGTTTTTCCAGAGAGGACCGAAATTCTCAGAGGGTTGGCAAGGTGTATTGTCTTGATCTGGCTACTCAGAGTAATGAAATCTAAACAGACTTTTATTAACAAGCCTTTTCACACCTCTTCTGCTCTCAGCAGCTGAGCTCAGCACTGAAAGAGAAACTATAATGCAGTAACTTTGAGAAACTTTCTGTGCCTCTCTCAAATGAAGCATGCATTGGCTACCTAACTGTGCATGAGTACAGCACAGCACCAGCATCAGCTTCTGCCAAAACTCTATTACTGGAGGAAAATGCAAATTTGACAGATTTGCCATCCTAAAGTCATAATGGCCTAAGAATGAAGAAGAGAGTGAAAGAGCTAATTCCCTGAGTAGGTTTGCTCTGCATCCTGGCTGATCTGTGCTGATAGCCTTTGGTAGTAGCTCAAGGGCTCAAAAGAACTCTTTAATTATCAAATTGACTTATAAGTCTATTTCCAGCTTTGCAAACACCACTGAACTTTTATTTTAACCAGAAAATAGAATACTGAAAACACACCACAGCTGCAGACATTTTTCTTCCTCATTTAGAGACAAACTTCAAGTCTGAGACTTGTAGTTTCATCTGTTCCTTTTTCTCTTCAAAAGGATTTCACTTCTCTCAGGGCCGGCTGAACCTCTCTTTCCTGGTTCTCTCCTTCTAATACTCTGAAGCTTCTAAGCAAGTGGATTAGGTGGGTAACTATCTGTCCAAGACTTCGTGGGACATATTCAGAGTAGCTAATACCAGGAGGGTAGATACTGGAGCAGGCACAGCAGGATTGCTAGAGAGGCTCCTAGCAGTTTGAATAACCGTTGCATCTGTGCAACCTAATCCCATACTTCGACTAGTCAAACAATACACCCCCTTGTATAACTTGTTGGTGGTTACCTGTATCAGGCACTTCATCAAATAAAATCTGAAATTATTACATTAGGTTCTTCACACAATGAAGAAGAAGCCTTGCATGTAGAAATACACTGTGTTGGTTTCCACAAGCTGGACTTACTGATCAACTACAGGGAGAAATTATACCATAAATAGCACTTCACAGTATTTAAGCTTGAAAATGTGTAGTTGGGCATAGGTTGGTTTTACATGTCTGTATTCTCTTTGCTTAAAGGTTGTTTAGAGATACATTTGCATCTCCAAGACAAAGTACTTGTTAATTACCTCGTGTTTGCACTGTACTTTCAGGAAGGAAAGCTATATAAGTGCTAAGTGCTATTAACATCATCCCCTTCTATTTTTCTCTTTCAGCTTTTAAGTGAATATAGTGCTTGTGAAAGTTGTTGGATTGACAGCCCTGGAGACTGAAGTCTAAAGTGCAGCACACCCGCTGAGCCAAACAGAACTAAAATGTGCAAAAGCTTCTCACCAAATTTTAAATACATGCTTCATTTAGCTATTGTTCTATGATGGCATGTAATACTACCACTGAAAGTTTTGCTGCTCCCATTTATTTGTTCAAACTCTTCCTTTATTTTCTACTTTTAAAAATCATTTCTTGCTGACGGGCAACACCCCAGAGACCGCTTACCTGCCTTCAAAATCCTGACTTACGATGGAACGTTGTTGAAGCGTAACTTCATGCTGCTGCAGTCAGGTACAATGGCGCGTCCTGGCATTCACTTTGCACATCACAGAAAAGTACATTAGCTAATCTCATACAGTTTTAGTACTGATCGAACTAAGTGCTTGTCTGCAGAAATGCTACTCTATATTATAACCTAAATCTGAGGCAAGGAGACTTCTAATGGAAGATCTGCTCCTCTAGACATGAATACTAGTGTTTCTTAGAAAACTAAGTCAATACTTAAACAACAATTCAATGTTTCCTGAGAAATGGGTCATCTTATTTTTATTTAAACATTAGATTTCCAGGACTACACCTCTGACAACTGAAAGAGGTTTAGAGTTTTTTTAATTTAGTTTTTTGAAATCCTTTATGGTATATCAAAAGACATTTGCTACCTTCTGAGATGCCTGTCTTCACACAAGTACATTCAGATCACTTGTAAAGTTTTCTCTTGATTTCGGCTAGGACCACTGTTCTCTCCAGGACACTGCCATTTCTGTAAACAAGTTCTCTGAATTACACAAATGTTTGCTGGCTGTTGGTTTCACAGACTCCTTTTATCCACTGTCTTCTTGCCTCCAGGTGGGACCATTTGAGCTTTTAAGTGAAAGGACTGACTCCAGTTGAGTAGAGTGAGCACATGAGATGCAGAACACCTGCAGTGTGTAGAGCTGATACTAACAGCAACTGTTTTGGATGCTTCCGGAAGATTCCCTCACTCATCTTGACAGGTTCAAAAAAGCAAGTTTGGTGCCTGGGTCATCTTCAGTCCTCCATAACTTCAAGACCCAGCACTTACAGAAAGTAATTCCTTTCCAACTCCAATTACTTTCCAGTTCGGGAAATTTCTCAGGGCTTCTTGTCAGGGCAGGCTAGTCTTTTATGATTTCCAGCCTGCAATGCTGCTCCTTTCTATTTCATCTTGACTTGATGTCATTAGTCTTCTTTCACAGAAACCTGAGCATTCTTCTCCTAATTTATCTAGATGGTACCCTGACAGCAGCTTCTTTGATCAAGACTTTGCCATTTATGTCTCTTCTCCCGTTAATCATTCTCTGAAATGAGACTTGTAGTAAAAAATAATTAAATCAAGTCTGACTGCCTTCAATTTCTTGGCTTTCTGGGATTCTGGGTGCTCACTTAGGCCAGGCCCTTTGGAGACACTGTGCTTTCTCTAGTATATTAAACAGGCCATTTGGGCTATTTTCCTATACTAGAAGGTCAAAACAGGTTTTACCATTGGTGAAACTAAACAGACATTTACATGATGCAGCTATGACATCCAGACACTTTGTTGTTTGATAGTTCTCCCCAAAAGAATCCACCTTTTTCTATTAAAAAAAATTGAATCTGGAGTCAAAGTGGCCACATGACAATTCTTCTTATCTTTGCTTCTTGGAAAACAAGAATTCTCTATTATGCAAAATGTCTATGCTGAACTCCAGGTTCCCAGCTGCTTTCTTTCCTTCAGATATTGGTTTTCTGTCACTTCATATATGCAGAGAAAAAAGTAAAAGACTAATGATTTGTTGGAAAGTGATATTTAAAAAAATCTTTTTATAGATGTGGTCTACATCTTATGTTCATCTGCCTCATGTTTTGTGAGGTCTGATTCTGAACGAAAATCTGCCACTTGTACAATGCCTCGGGATCTCTTCTCAGCAAGATGGTCCATCTCCTACTGGTCAGACTTGTTCTCTCTTGCAAGCTAAATTCCAAGTCCAAGGCATCTGTGGCCTGGTTCCTAGAAGTCTAAAGGGCCAACCACAACCAACATCCTCGTTTCTCTGGCCAGCAGAAGTCTCATTAAGGGTACAGCTTATCTGTGAATGAGATTAAACTTTCATCAACCTCAGATGATAAAATACACTGCCACAAGGGAATAATAAACATCACAATATTTAGCACCTTCTTCCTCAATGAGAAGCACATTTCTTTATGACTTTGCTGGCATAAGCATAGATATAAGTAAGAGCCTAAACTTACTAAAACAAAAAGTGTTATTGACCACCTTCTTCCAGCTTGACAAAAAAAGGAAAAAACATGACGCGACGTTTGATGTGCAATCACATTATCTGGTTCAAGACCAGAAGGTGTTGAGGTTTTACAGTGCTCAATATATTTTAGTAATGTGTGTATGTGTGTGTATATAAAATAATTGTAATACACCATGCAGATGAACAAAGATATGGAACAGAGTTAAAAACAAACAAACCTACATTAAGACTTTTGTGACATCTCCTATGAAAGACCAGCATTTGTGCTTAAGCCAGAAATTATCATCTAGCTTTGTCAAACATCACTGTTTTTTACAAGAAATAGTTCACAGTCTGATAAATTCAAGGCAAATCATCATCCGGCTTCTAGTAGTACAAATGGCTGCATATAAAGCATGTTCTTGCTATTAAGTCTAAAGCATTACAAGACCGAAATGTTCTGTATCTCATCTCAAATTTTCAAACAATCCAATATCCTGTCTATGTATAGATATATTCTTGCTGTTTAATCTCTTAAAAATCAATCAATATTAATGTGTCTGCCTTAAAATTTTAAGGTCATTGTCTCCCTTCTGACATTTTTAACTACATCAACATCACATTATATCATTATAGACTCACGAAGCAATGTACTTCTACATTTTTGCAAGATAATGTCTCTTTTGTATTTCAGTTTTTATCATAATATAAATCTTGAAATGTAATTTGCATATCTTTTGTTTAGCAAAGGAGACCCCCATTTAAGACTATATAATTTTAATACATTGTCTTAAAAGTGGATGACTTTTTAAAGGAAATGCACCAAAATATTCCAATATATTCTTCAACTGAAGCGGCTGCTCCATCAGTAAATTAGTAAAGTCCCTTAACAATACGTTTGCTAACAATTATGGTCTGCCTGCCCTGGGCTTGCTTGACAGTAGGGTTGCCATCTGTTGAGAAGTCCATTCATGGATTTTAAAGGGCTATTTCTAGGCTTTTACTTTAAACATTGAAAAATACCTGTTTGCTCTTCAGCCTTCCCTCTACTTGTCCTGTCTTTCCTGCCCTCTGCTCATCTTCTTTCCCATCCTGCTAAGAGCACCAGTGTACTCTCAGCACTGAACTGTCCCTCTGCACCAGCAGCCACATCTCTGCAAAAGGCTTTCAGGCACATTCTGAGGAATGTCTGGCCCATTTTTAATGGCCGAGGCTCAAGTGGAGAGGAGGGAGGACACTTACAGACAAGAACGGACAGAAATGAACAGGATCAATCAAGAAATTCAAAAGCAGCCATGAAGGAAACAAAATCAAGATGATGAATGGGAAATGGATGGTAGGAGCTCTGGCTCTGGATAGATGGGTATTTCATGAATTCCTTCAATAAATAGGGAACCTCTAGGGAAATTCAACACCTGGCAATCTTAGTGGATAGTAGTGCTGCAAAGAAAGCATAATGTTCACCCCTCTGGTAAATTCAAGCAATTAAACCCCCTTAAAAAAAGGCCCTCTTAGGCTTTCTGCCCAGTAAACTCATAGCGAAAAGCAGCTTTAATAAATGTTATAAATCTCACCTCTGAGCCAACAGGAAATTCAAACATTTCGCATGTGCATGAGCCAGGGAGCTGCTGAAACAAAAGGTAAATGTGGATATTAGAATAGGTTATGCCCATACTCAGACTGGACAACAGTAGAAGCATGAGGCTCACAGAGATGACAGGTACTTTTAAAGCATCCTTTCTAGTGCCACCTTTGACCGTTTGTGTTACACCGGAATTTTCCTTTCTTTGTGAGTGGACAAATTTGTTTAGTGATGAGTTTGCTGGTTCAGTGAATTCAGGATTACGCCTTACGATGCAGCATTATTGGAAAGCAGTTTTGAGTTTCAATGTTTTAAATATAAAACTAAATAAAGAAATGGCAACAAATATCTGTGGTTTCTAAAATGAAAAGATGAAAGAAAAGAGACTGTAGAGAATTTTTGATCAACACCCTGACAAGGGGTGTTAGTTTTAATAAACAGTAAGAATTTTAGGCCATTATTAAGTATGAGATGCAGTCTCAGCTGTGTTTCTAATTTCCTTTCTTTCCTTTACTGCTGTTATATAAAGCTCTATAGTGACGAAAAACATTTATTGAAAAAATCTGAGCACACCATTCAGGATTACGTTACTTCACCTGCCCAGAGCCTTCCCAGCCAATGAGAAATATTTGCCTCTTTGCCCTCCATGATGCCAACAGCTGCAGGCACATTCTGTATATGGGACAAGTCACTGGACAGAGCTGCACTTGTATAAGTGAGTAAGAATTTTTTTAAGGAGTGTAAAGACTAAATTATCATGGAATGCAGTTCCTTTTGATTGTTGCTCTTTTAAAGCCATAGATAAACACAGCCACATTTTTGTGCACATTTTTTAGAAGTGAATTTAAGTATATAAAAACAATGCATATTTGGCAACATATCCTGTGAGAAGAAGGTTTTATGGAAGTTTTCTGGGAAGATGTTGTCCGCCAAGCTATAAATACTATACTTTTTGTCTACCACACACTACAGGATTGTGAACACACAGAAGACCATGAAAATTAGGGTGAAGAAATAGTGAAGGTTGGATGGAAATAAGTCATATTTGCTGCTTGAATTATTCACAGGAATCAGGGCAGAGGCCTGCTCATTCTTCCACTCTTAGTTTTTGGGGAAGGTGGGCAGAGAGGGTTGTTATGAGAGAAGTCTCTTCAGAAATCTCTTCATCACCCTCAATAAAAGCTGGGAATTAATTATTTTATTACAAGAGGGACACAAAGAATGAGTCTCTCTTTGTCATAATGACTCCATCTCTGGCTTTCCACCTATAGTATTTTTCCTTAGGGGATTATCAAGATTTTTAGTAATTATTACTAATAAGCCATTACTATGAATAATGGTAATTACAGTATCATTAAAGGACTCTAGTCATAATCACTGTGGAAGACTTATGAGCATAGTGAAGACCAAGGCTTTGCACATGCCTGCAAATGAACAAACACAGTTATACTCCAGAAAGCACTCAAAGCCTTTCAACCCTAAACTGCCAATGGCATCAAACCCAGTGCTTGTCCACAGACAAATGACTGATAATTTGTAACAACCTTCTTTTACTTTTAAAAGAAAATAAAGTGAAAACCAGAGGATTGGTGGAACTACACAATCCCATCTCTAGCCCCAAAATGATCTGGTTGTGTGACATCTGTGTTTACAGTAATAGTGTTTTAAAGAGCAGTGCAGATCCAGATACCAAATGGATCAAGGATGCATAGAGAAAATTCAGCCATTATGGATATTCCATAGAAGGGCAACAAGTTTTTGTCCAATACAGTTGGCTTCATCTGTCCCTTATTTGACAGAATTCTAATTTTTCCTTCAACAGAAAGCAAAGCCCTGCCAGCTACAAGTTAATGGCTAACACATGGTCAGAGTGGACACACCTTAATTTTCCCATTTTTTACATTTCTTTTTATGGTTTTCTCTCTGGAACACATGCCCTCCCTTCTCTTTTTGCATCAGCTCTAAATCCTTGTCTATCTTACCTTCCATCTTCAGAGTCATGACAGAACTCTTCTAAAAGTACTCTGCTGACAATTTCTGATCTGGTTTTCCACTAAGATAAGCAGAACTGTATTTATAACCTTTTAACTTCACATATAACTTGGTAACTTTAGTTTACAACTATATAAAATTTTGTAAGGTTTTATTTTTAAAGGATGGCATTATCTTAACATGAGCGATGAAGTCACTTTATATATATATAGATACAGATATATATATATACACACACTACGTGAGCATATATACATATTAAATATGTATATCATCACAAACGGACGTATGCTTCTGACAAAACATGAAGAGAGGACTTTCCATGCTATAAAACATGGTATTTGCAACTGCAATCCAGAATATATTCCAAAGGGTATTAAAGTGTGGATAGTTCTATTTCAAAGAAAAACATTTTTCAATATAACACGCTGCAGCTGTGTTTGTTAACATTTCCTGGTCATGGAGGTCATTGTAAGAAACTCAGCACTACCTTGACAAAGGTGACCAGAAGCACTCTGCCCAAAAATGCCCCCCCCTCTGCATTAGAGGAGGAATTCTGGTCAGATGCTCACAGGCACATCCAACAAAGCCAAAAAAAATAGTTTTGTAATACTATATTTAAGAACCTAAAATCCCTCCAAAAATTACAGAAGCTGGTAATAAACAACCTCTTTATTACTCTGGCATTACATCTACTTAATTTCTGGTTCAGTCCAGATGCAGGTGAATTTCAATATACAGACTCTGGTTCTTGGTTGTCAAGCCACGCATACCAGTTTACATGAATTTAACAACACTACGGGGCTTAAAAAGATAAGCATTCAGGGCTGGAAACATCTGACAACTGCCGTGTCAAAGCTTGAACAATGTACAGAGCAACAGCCAGTTAGGCCAGCTCTGTTATCTTGAGTACAGAATCTTTTCCAATGCCTCACTCTTAAAAATTAGGTAGGCCTGATAAGCCGTATCTGTTTGCATAGAAAAGTATCCTGTCTAAGTCTTTCATGTTGCCTAGGTTAAGCAAGTTTTAAATTAATAACACAAGCAAGGTACTTACTAAGGACGGAAAAATGCACATCATGGGAAGCCCTATTCATTTCAGCTACACAATTTGGAGTTTGGTTTAGAGCTTTAGGGTTTTTAAATATATTTTCATGAAACATTTTTGCTTGTTAGCTCATTTTTTTTCCCAAATTCAGTTAAGATCTGCTTTGGATATGAATTTTTGTATAACAATATTTCTAAAGTTTTCAATTTTGACTCGTGGAAATTATCAAGCTATTATACGCCCCCGTTCCTGTGTGAAATTTAAAGGTACCTCTCACGACTTTCAAGCGGTGTGCTCCCCAAAAGAAGAAAGGAAGTACAAAAATATAATTGTTGAGATTAAGCCTCAAATTCACTTCAACATTCGCTCATTTTTAAAAACTGATGCACTCTTAGTTCCTTAGCTCTACATCAGCCCTGAAACAGACAGAAGACACATTCTTTACTTTGTTGCTGCATTAGATCCTTCCTACACTAAACATTTTTGCTTGGTCCTTAAGCAATAAGTTAGGCAGAGAGAGTGTGACAGGCAAGTTGCTATTTCAGACTTGAAACAGCACCTGGAGGGCCAAGACCTTTCCCACTTTAATAGTAGACAGGGAATCATGGTAGTGATCAGGGTCATATGGTGGGTGAGGAAGTCACTGATACTGAAGGATCAGATGTCACCACGACAGCTGTAATAACCAGGGCTTACTTCCTTCAGCTAAAAACTACCCACAGAGTATGGTGAATACACTGCTGCAATATGTACCTCTTCTACCTTTGTGTCATGCTATAAACATTTAACTCCTGAAGGCTCACAGTGCAAGAACAGAGCAACTAATCCTTGCAAGACATTATAATGGAGATATGACAGAAGAAGAGGGTTTTTTTAAATCTTGGAAATTCAGCGGGAAAGTTATTATTTGCTTGTTATTGACAATTCATTCCTCTGAGATAAAACAACTTAGTTACTGGAGGATCCCAAGGAGACAGCTGGCAGTGATGAACAGAACAGCACTCAATCGCAGCAAGTGAACATCATAAAACAGGCGCCACTGGATTAAAAAGTAACCCTAAACTGTTTAGTGTACACAAAGGCAGCCTAGTCAAAACACTTTAACAATGATTTAAAATCTCAAGTTAATGGCCAGTTTCAACCTTCGGGGAAGACTTCTCTATTCATAAGGAGCTTAACTAATCATAACTTTCCATGACTTATCAGAACTGGATGCAGTGTGTCACAGCATGATAACTGAACTCTGGAAATGTAACAAAAGATGTCTTTTTACAAAAATAATGGTGAGACTAAACCCCAAATTTTAATCATTGAACTTGGTGGGGGAATAACATCCTGTTACTCATTAAGTGTTTCCATTAGCATGCAGGGAGTCTTAGGCAGGCAGCTCCTGTTTCTGTTATTGTGATGTGTAGGACAGCACATGTATCAGGAAAGGAGCAGATTTGTGAAACCTGGTCCCAGGATGCTACACAAAGTGCATCACCAGGAAACAGGACAGGCAGTATCAGACACACTGCATTTCTGCAGATAGCTAGCTAAGGAAATAGTAAGACTACCTGAAAAATAACATTACTTTCAGTTCATCGAATTGCTCGGTATTAACAGCCTAGTGGTTAAGAAAACATGCAGTATTCATTTTCTAACATGATAAAAACTCTAGCTATAAGAAAGCTTCAGAGTTAGAGTTAAATGGGCCCAAAAAGGACCAGATTTCTATGTGTATTTTCTTCAGTGTAGTTCCAGATGCATTAAGACCTCAGCAGAGACCTGCAAACATTATGTACGGCTTTCTTTTATCTTCTGGAAAAAAAGGGGGGGGAAACAGTATGAAAGAATGAAGCAGTGCCAAACACTACAAGAAAGGCTTAATAAATAGAGCCCAGGGTCACAATGTTGCTCTTATTTGCCCTGAAATACATCACTGAAGTTCTGTATATTCATATTTGTTTACATTATAAATGTACTAAATGAGCTAATTATAGTGATCATAATTTACAATTAAAAACAAACAGTTAGAAATTTCAAAGGCTTTCAGTATCTTTTCTTTAATCATTCACCCAGGCTCAAAATATGCATTTTTTAGATTAAAGCATTAAAGTTGCTAATTATATTCTCAGAACTAACAATTATTTCTTTACCCTTTTACTACCTTCTTCTGGCAACAAAAAAATGTCAGCACTGATTTAATTTTTTGTTATTACAGGATTAAAAGAAGTTTCTAAAATGCAATTAAATGTGCCCTATAGCTATAGTAACTTTTCTATCAGCATCCAAAGCCTCTTCACTAAAACAACAGCATAAAAAAATTATTCAGACTTTCTAGACATACTTTTTTTCTCCTTTTATAACACATTCCTTTGGTGATTATCTCCAATGACAACTCAACCATCTTAATGAGACTTTGTGCAAATCTAGATCTTGGTAAAAGGGAAAAATGAAAGTTAAAGAGGCTGTTAAGAGTGCAAAACCCTGAACATGTCAAGCACTGGTTCTTAACCTTTGGAAGCTTGGTTCAAGTTCACCCTGAGGCCCTCAGTGAAAAACTCAACAGTCTCAACTATGTCTCTACCTGATATATCACAAAATCAATTACTTTATGATGGTACATTTGGTAACCTATGCTCAGACAGAATCAAGTTTTTTCCCACTGGGAATTCACCAATTATCTTCTCAGTGAATTATTCTCAGATAAAACAGAAGTTCCTGCTATCAGCAGGAGTTTCTCATTATACTGCCTCTCTTGTTTAGTAGTTGGGCTGTTTTGGAACAGTGATGTTGCACTCAGGCCATGCACCGTTAGCTGCCGTGTGATCACAGCAATCCACGGTGACAGGACACCAAAATGTGATTCAGGGCCCACGCTGGTACTGGTTTGGAAAAGAAGAATAGTCATTGAAAGCAACCAAAGAAAAATTGTAGCAAGGAACATAATTGAAATTCTACAGATCCTCAAGGCTTCTTCTGGAGAACCCGGAATGGTAAGGCCCTGCCTTTAAGTTTCACAGTTGTGAGCACCATTTTCTAACTGCCATCAACAGCATCCTTGTCCCAGGCTTCAAGAGCACACTGATCCACCTCATAAGTAGCTCTCCCAAATTTACATCTTGTGATACTTACATAATAGCTTGTTGCTGAAGTGGATATATTTATGTTAATTACATAACATTGTTTCCAATTTAAATACATCATTTTCACATAAGTGAATGCCAGTCTGAATAATAAATACAAGTCAATGAATGGTTTAGATATGGAATATGCACTGTGTATGCTGCTCTTCACATCAAGCTCCAATCACTGCAAAGGACCATTCCAGACCCTGCATTGGTCTGTCCAAACTAAGCTCATTTAGCTTAGTCTAATTCTGAGTAGACAAAATTTTGCTTCATAAAACCACCAGCAAGAGAATTAATGCTAACCAGCATCCTCTGTCAGAGCTGGCTGATGGCACACACACTCGCTGTCTCTGAATGGGATTACTCAGTCCTAGCACCAAGAAAGCCAGCAGTGATACTGTCCCTGTTGTAGTAATTTTGTGGAATTTACTCTGCTTTAAACAGACATCTTTCAGATTAAAATATTGAGAGAAAGAGAGAGAGAGAGAGAGAGAAAGAGTTGACACTCAAACAGAATTTTCATCTTATTCTCTCTAGAGTAGAATTTTCTAGAGATGAGCAGTGAAAATGATGGGAGCCTCAAGAAAAATCCCAATGTGCAAAGATGAAAGAGACAGACTGCCTAAATAAAGGATGGTGTAATAGACAGAGGCCACATAATGAATGATAGAAAAACAAGAAGTCAAAATTTCTCTTTACCCTTACACATAATGCAGGGACATAAGGACATGCAATGTCACTGAGAGAACATAAATTTAAAGAAGAGTTTTAGTCGTGTTGACTTCTTAAGACTGTTCAGCAAATTTACACTTTCCCCGCTATAAAATGGGGATAATATTCTTTCTTCCCCAACATAGAAAAACTTGTTGGGGAAATATTAATATAATTCTATAATGAAGAATGCCATTGAAAATAGTAAAAAGAAATTAGTTACTTTAAGTGCAGTGCAGGTTTGGATTGCATTAGCTGGCACAGTGGACAATAAATAAGGCCTAAGACTATAGACCAGGCAACGAAGCTAAAAAAAAATATTCAACACCTTCCTTGTTCTCTGCAAATCATCGCCCTCTGGTGCAAAATGAGGCAAAACTAATTAGTGATTTGTAAATAAGGATGCTACTGTAACACATAGCTGAGAGAAGCTGACTTAGGATTCTAGAGCCATCCTTGAAAATCCATCCTTGATCTTGCAATCTAACTGACTTGTGTCTTTTAATACGAAGTTACAAGTAAGTTACCATTTCTACAAAAATAACCAGATTATTGATTGTTTGCAAAATAATTGTGAAATGTTTTAATTGCTTCTCTAGAGAGATGCAAAAGATTTCATTTGTAGTCTTTGATTCTGTGAGCATTTAGTGAGTTTCTCATCGGAATACCGCATTGCTAAGGAGCATTTCCATTCCTCTGTAAATGTTACATTCTTCTATTGAACTTTACCAAGACGCCTGCTCAAAGCTCGCACTTAGATTTCTGCATCTTTCCAAGCACATCTTTCTTCATCAAGACCAGAAATATGACCACAAACATGGGGATAAAGAACAACTGGACAATTCAGAAATTCCTAAGTGCAGAACCTCATGTACCTGTTCCATTTAAGGACGCCTCTGGACAGTCAAGCCAAAACCTTGATGGAAGTATTTTGCAGACTGAATAAATTGTCTCAAAGTAAAACAAAGGAGTAAATATATCAAAAGTTATAATACATACTTTTTTTAATGTATAGTCCTGAACAAACAGAACTTACAGCAGGCTATAAAAGTTGATTTTTCTTTTAGAGCACAGCTGGTATAATACAGCACATGCTTTTTTGTAACAGCACAGTGGAAATATTTATGGATATGTAGATGGATTTGAAAATATAAAAACTCATGGTAAAGTTTTGGATGATATGGCTACAACTTCCTCTGGTAGGTTGGATGAGAAGAACTCAGATGCGTCAGAAAGGCCAAAGCATGAGATTCTGCATCTAACAGAAGGGAGCATAAGGGATTAGGAAAAATTTCTTCACTCCAACCAGTGTTAACCATCAGTCTGTCCAGGTAAGGGTTGAGTAATCATCCTTGAAGGTATTTAAAAGACATGTAGAAGTGATACTTAGGGACACGGTTTAGCAGTGGACTTGGCAATGTTGGGTTTACAGTTGAATTTAATGATTTTAAGGGTCTTTTCTGACCCAAATTATTCTGTGATTCTATACATTGTGCCGCAGACTTACCAAGAAGAAAACTGGCATGGCACAGAATAAGTTTCTCTCTAGTCCATGGGTGTTCCGCAAATCTGTAGGATAAATACCAGCCTGTGTTTAAACTCTTCTGTGTAGGAACGTTTGGGGTTCTTTTTAATGTTTTGCATGAACAGGGACTAAAGGGGCTGGATAATGCAAATACTGATGTCCTTTATGTGGATTGATGAGTTGCACAATGTATTCACTCTGCCACATCCAGGTCAAAGATGCACCAGCTGGAGGCTGAGTGTTTTACATGTAGCATTGTCCTGGCAGACACCTTGCAAATGGCAGCAGACATAGCATTACAGAAACAGGAGGACCCCTTGGAGAAGAATGCAGCTGGGGCATTTGCTCAGCATCAGAAGTGCAGGCGTGGCACTGAGGGACATGGTTCAGTAGGGTACTCGGCAGGGTGAGCTTTACGGTTGGAGTTAATGATCTTAAGGGTCTTTTCCAACTCAAATGATTCTATGATTCTACATTGTCCTGGCATGTTGGACTGTTACCTTAGGACAGTCAAGTAGCCTTTCATCATCCCTTCTGAGCCTCACCCGTACCTCAGGATGAACTCTAGAAAGTACTACAATCTACCATTCCTGAAGAGATGAGTTGTTCTAATAGAGCAAGTCACTCTTGCTGATGATCAGCTGTGAGGAATGCAGGCTGTCCATTGACTGGATCAAGTCAGTAAATGTTAGGAAGGAATCATAGAATCATAGAACGGTTTGGGTTCAAAGAGGTCTTAAAGATCATGTAGTTCCAACACCCTGCTATGGGCATGGACACCTTTCACAAGACCAAGTTGCTCAGAGCCCCATCTGGCCTGGCCTTGAACACTTCCAGGAACGGGGCATCCACCGCTGCTCTGGGCCACTGGAGGGAACATGCAACTGGCAGATCCTTACCCACTGAGTAAGAGGGTAAGAGGGGTGCCACTTGTATTGTAGGCAAATTGTCCAGCCATATCAAAACCAAATCCTACTGAGACCATGTGTAGGTTCAGGGCAGCATTTAAAATTACTATTATTCTCCATATTCACTGGAATTTCTCAATTCAGGCTGAATCTGTACACTTAAACTGCATCATACAGGTTCACTTTCCGAATAAAGGATTAATAAAGCAAACGATTTTCAAATTGTACATGCAAAACTTTCCTGCATGGTACTCCAGTCTGTTGTTGCAATCTTCAGAAAAGAATACCCACCTAATCCAACTGTTGACAAAAAGCAATGAAATCAATCATGTTACAAGGGTGCTAAGATAACTAGATAGGCAACTAGTAAGGAAATTTTATTAAGGCGTTTCCCAGGTCTCCTGTCTACATTGACACATATCTGGCTTTATCTAGAGTTAAAAAGGCAAGAATCCATTACAGAGAAAGTCCGTGGCATAATTAGAAAACAATCAACACTTTTTCTAATGCTGATTTCTTCTTCACTTTAAACTGCTTCATTGACTTTAATTAAACTTGCCCTAGGTTATGAATCTAGCAAGCTGCAGAAACATTTGAAAATTAAATAAAATAAAAGCATCTTTCTTGTCTGAAGGGTTTTTGCTTAGCTGTACCACACTTCTGACTTAGAGGATTTTTGAATTATTAGAAATGCTGTATGTGACATTGCAAGAATGTTGGTTTTGCTCTTGAATTAAAATGACCTCCCACTCCACAGTAAGAGTCGCAGCATTAAATTGTCGAGATTATCTCCACTGTTCTTCATTGCAGAATTCCTCTGCTGGTTTCTGAGAAATGGTGTGCTGCTGTCACCATAGACTTACACCAGCCCTACTCCCAGTTTTGTCTAAGGCCAAAGGAAAGGAATGTTGTATATTTAGAATACAGTCAATTTTCATGCCAAAAGCTCACGCCAAGGTTGAAAGTACATGACAGAGACTTTGGAGGAATAAAGAGATGGCCTGTGTCCTGCCCCAGCCTGGGTCTGGCTCATGAGAATATGACCAAAAGTCCCAAGAATGAGAGTGAATGGAATAACTTATAAAACATAATCAACAAGAGAAAAGAAGGTGATGATAACCATATCAAATATATTCCAGCCTGGAGTCATCTAGTTTCAATAAATGTGACCCTCACTTTATTAAAATTCTAAATAAAATAAATTCTGGTCAAAGATGGGCCTGGTAAAGAATTAGGAAAGCTTAGGTCTGAATTAATTTTACAATTTGGTCTGCCTCTATTTTGAGTTGCTCTCTTTTTCTCCTCCGAGGAACTTCCTAGAGACAATTGAGATGGGTTCAAAACCTGTTCTTTTTACCTCTACAAAAAGTAAAAATATGTTTTAGAAAAATTCTAAGTTTTGCTAAGAAAGCAGCAATTACTTGCAATTGCGTGAACATCTTGGTGAAGTACCATAGAGTATTGTAGTTTAGTCTGGGGTTCAAAAGATTGAATTCAATTTTTGAACAGCTTTTTTATTTCTTTTTTTTTCAGACATCCACAGAAGTCTGAAAAAACAGAATTTCTATGCATCAGAAGGCTACTATCCTCTACTACTCTTAAGGTATTACCTAGACATCCTCTTGGACTAAAGTCCAAAGAAAGATCTTCATAAAAGTCTGTGACACCAGGATCAACCATATTTATCTGTAAATTTAACACATATAAGATAAGATGTCTACAACAGAATACCTAAAAAGTATGTTAATTGCCATTTGTTACGTCTTGAACATGCACATAACATTGATGAAGTGTGAAGAGTTTTCCAAACTGGTAAAGACAGGCAGTGCAAGCAATCTATAAGATACAACTCTACTTATGTCCACTCAAGCTGTTTAATACCACAACAAAATTACTCCATAGTTTATGGATATTTTCCTTCACCAGAGTCTTTGAGAACTTTCCATTAACTTCAATAGATGCCAAAACAGGCCCAAGAGCAGGAAATGAAGAAATATACTGTACCCAAATGAAATCATTGTGGGAATTTAGGTAGGCAGAATGTAATTATTCACACTTGAATCTGGATAGAGCTCTAGGTTTATATCCCCATTCTGGCAAACACATGAGAGATATAATAACCAAGAGGAGCAGGGTTGCTGGCTTTCCTCTCAGTCAAAAGAAAAGAATAAAGAAGGAGAATGATCTGCTTGATTGATGATGAGTAAAAGGAAGGAGTGACATTTATTACATCATCTGCAAGACATGCCAAGAAACAAAATGTATTAAGTAAATAATCACATTTGAAAAATTAGAAATTTGGTTCTTTGCTGGTGCAAATTGAAATGTACTGTTTTCTTCCTTTTGTGTTCAGTCCTAGGGAAAAAATCTTTGGAAATAAGTGTCTTTGCAAAATACTGATACTTATCATTTCTACATTCATTGATATAGGTGAGGACACCAAGAAGCACTGAAAAAAAATAATAGATTCTCTTGCAAATGTACTGGATTGTAAAATAACAAAAAGTTCCAAACCTTGTAATAGAACTGCATTACATTCTAGCAAAGTGGATCCATTTCTGAGGTGGAACATGACAGCTTTTTAACTTTCTACAACAATATGTGACAGAAGAATACTATATTCAGCTGATACCGTAGGGTGATTTATGGAGGCAGAATGTAATAATATAAATTGAGTTTCAGAAAGACACTGTGACTAATCTTACAAAAAATGCTACAGGATGTTTAATAATCCTGGTGGGTCAGAAGTTGTTCCTCAAAAAATTCTCTTAAGACTGATTGTTATTAAAGTATGTACTGCATTTGGTTCATTTTTCATTTAACTATGTAGTCTAAAACTGCTGTCAAGTGCAAATATTTGAGTTGTAATTGGATACCCATACAAATGGAATAGAGTCACCAAAACCTCAATGAAAATTACAATCATAGAATACTTAAGGTAGTAAATGCCCTTTGAAGAGCCGTAAGACAAGCATCTGTCCACATCTTTTGAAGTCTCCTTAGCAGTACTCACGGCTGTTTATTGTCCAATTAATCAAAAACAAAGGAGCAGGAATGAGGCAGCACACTCTAACTCCTTTGCATTCACTGTGCAACCCTCCTCCATTGCCTGCCTTCAGCATTCAAGGCTGTGGTGCTTATGAAGCCATGAGTGGCAATTCTGAGAAGACTGAAGTGAGCAGAGAGAAGGGGAACACATAATATATATAGCTGAGGGGCTTGACTCAAACCCCTTAGAAATTAACTGGAGTCTGCGTTTTACTTAGAAGGCCTCTGTGTCAGTCCTAGTGGAGAAGCAGAGCAGTTTTCACAGTACGTCTCTCCCTGTCTGCAGAAAGGCTGTGACTGCATGTGCTTGGAGCCCTGGTCTGAGCCAACACGGTTTCATAAGGAGATGAGAAAGAAACAGACTCCATTCCATGGGAGTGACATACACTAACACTACAACACACAGTACTCCTGCCAAGGCCTCTGCGGATGGGAGCGTGGAGGCCCCGTGGGATGGCAGGGCCTGGCCTGGCGATCAGGGCTTGTCCCACCCCCACCAGGGCAGCCCCAGCCCCGAGCATGTGCTGAGACACGGGGCCAAGCTGTGGGGCTGGGCCAAGCTGTGGGGCTGGGCCGCGCTGTGGGGCTGGGCCGGGCTGTGGGGCTGGGCCGCGCTGTGGGGCTGGGCCGCGCTGTGGGGCTGGGCCGGGCCGAGCGCCAGGCGGGGCCAGGGAGCGCTGAGGCCCGTGAGGCTTGGCGGTGCCCTCAGGGCCGCGACACTTAAAAATAACAATACCTCCAGCAAATCGTCCATTAAATTTTTTTCATAGGGCTTCCCATCTTTCCACTGTGTATTTTCCCCTGCATTTTTTTAATGATTTAAAATCTACTTAGCCATAGCTTTCAGCACTGCATGCAGCTCTTTTCAGTTCACCCTTGTTAATGAGAACAAATGAAAAAGTATGTTTGTGCATTTTCAGAGGCTATCCAAATGGGCTGAGATCCACTTACATGGCATCCTTTCCTTGGCTTCACAAAAACCCAGTATTTTTTTAACTCTGGAAAATTTGCTCCACCTAAAAGTTTGGCTAACGCTAGCATTTTCATCCCAGATTTTGGGCTTCCTATAATGCCATAAAGTTTTTGTTAACCAGCCCACAAGTTCCTTAAAGAACTTTCCTCAGATGGTAAATAGCAAGATGTTTAATGTATACAGTATGTCAGGTTTGGTCCCAATATCTCTCTTATGACTCTCAGCCTTTTCTACCACACAATACACTATGTGGCAGAGACCACCCAGCAATTATTTTTTTCACTGTATTTCACATTACCTCTTTGTTAAGTTTAGTTCTAGACTTCAACTCCGTAAGGTAAAATATTCCTAGATACTTAATAGCCTGTGGTTTTCAATCTATATTTAAACCCTGCCTTATCCACTGATCATACAATATGTTCAGGGACATAAACTCCAACTTACCTCAGTTGATTCGGCATTCAGACACGCTTGCAAAATTCTCAGCTAGCTTCTACAGATTTTTTATGTTCTAGGAGCTGAAATAAAAATAAAATTTATACTGTATGATACTTATTACAGATAAATGAACAATGCATAGCAAATAACTTAGAAAACTATTCTTTACTAAATATCCATAAGCTGATCTCTTATAAAGATTTGATGATTTTTTTTTTTAATTTATTCAACATTCTCCAATTCTAACAGTTTTTATTCATTACTTTTCAACTTCAGTATTTCAAATGTTCAGTAGTCATTAGCCAATCTGTGTAGTACAGCTCTGATGAAAGTGTGTGAGTAGCAATTTTTAAAATTTTCAGTAGCAAAATTTGAACATATAACTCTGGTCATATTAATATTTGTTTTAGCTTTGACAAACAACTGTGCAGTGGCTTCTGAACTAGTTACAACCACACTTGGATGTACCAATGCAGCAGAACTGGAAGCAGCACGGCATCATCAGTGCAGTGCTGTCCCTGATTAATTACCACCATCAAGATGGAGGATGTATAAACTCAGGTGTAGCATCAGTGTGGCTCTCTTGCTTTCAGAGTCCATGCTAGTAACTGCCTATGATCAGCCCCACCTCCTGAGGATGTATTATCCCGTCTGGAATTAGCTTGATATTATTTGTGTTGTGCTCCTGCATCCAGCCCTGTGATAAGGGCCCCATGTTTTCTGGCTACCAGCGTAACCTTTCAAGTCAGCTCTTTTAGAGCTTTTCTCCTTCACAGACTTAAATGAAGACAGTCATTATGAACATGAACTTCCTTACTCTTCTGGGACAAAATTTAAATACACATCACTCAAAATACTGGGGATGGTATTATACAAAAGTTACCTATATCTGTGAGACACTTTTCATAGAATTATCCTTCCTGACTTAGAGGTATCATTAAACAATATGACCACAAATATGTTTGGTACTCAATAAAATCCATTTAAGTAAGGAATACATTGTATATCGTAATTTATTATGCACAGAGCTACCAGTACTAACACAGATGAAAAAGAACCAGAAGAAGATTGTTAGTTGATTTGTTAATGCACTTAAGTGTCAACAGGTGTGATCAAATGGAAAGAGGCAGGTGTTACCAATGTATTGGTGCTGTCATAGAAGAAGGATGTCGTGCAGAAGCCTTAAATGTAAAGTTAAAATTGACAAGCTGTTGAAATCCTCTATCAGCCACCACCTTACAAGTATTCCACATCTGATTTAAGGCTGGAAATGTGCCAGAAAAAAGCCTAGTATTTAAATATGTGGATACTAAAATACTTGAACTTAACTCTGACATCTGCACATTTAGATTTTTACATTCCATAAAGATGTCATCTTCAAGGGAGGCATCAAACCCTCTTTCCATCCCCTGTAGATACTCATTTGTAGATACTCATTTGTAGTTTCAACTAAACACAGCACCATCAGATAGCTGTCCAGCTAAACTACTTTATTTGGATCTCCATGATACAGTTTTTAGCAATGAAGATTAAAGATCATCTAAAAGACTAAGATTAAAAGTTCTTCATTTTGGGACCATATAACTTAATGAAAAAAAAATACAATGTGAATACTTAAACAGAAAAAACCCACATATTTAAAACCTAAACAAAAAGTCTGGGACAGTATGCTATTTTTTTTACTAAAATATTTAATCAAATTAGTTTCTAGTTGATGTTACATATGAAATCTAAAAATAATCTTCACTTTTCATTATGTTTTTCTGAATATACTTCATTGCTTTTGAAAGCAAGGGATTAATAACACTTGGGATGGGAAAGCAGTGTAGATTGGCACAGAGTAAATTTTCCCTCAGCACAAAGCTGCTTTACTGTACAGGGCTGTTTTATTATACTTGCTTGAGTCCTGAGCTACAAAAACCCTTCTTTGCCAGTTCTCAGAAGTCACAGATAGAAAAGATTTGTGAGATTTCTTAATTCCAGAACACTGGGATCAACATCAATTCAGTCCATGTAGTAGTTATCATAGTTTTTCCAGTACACTGTCTGCTCTGCGCTGAGTTATAAGCCCATCTAATGATGAGAGCTTACTGTAGTTCTTAAAAATGTCTGTTCCTCTACCTAATAGATTGCTCCTAGAAAAATAACTTTCCTTCGTATTTTCAAAAATCTGCTCACATCATTGCTCCTAAATACATACTCTTTTAACAGTCCTGGGCACTGATGGACAGTTACAGTGAACTGTCCCAAACAAAGAGGTAGTTTCATAAAACAAATCACACAGATTTACATGTCTGACCTTTTTTAAATTCCAAATAAATTCTGCGAAGGAGAAGAGCTAGTGCATTAACTCAATTTGCCCATGTGGTAGAGAAACCAGAATACTCTCCAGAGAAAGCAGTATGCTAAAGCCTAAGTGCAATATGTGAAATTCATTCTGGTGCAGAATGTCATGTAGTTTTGTCACGGTCAAATCGCACACAACTCCTGGTTTAGGGCTATGTCATTTAGGGCTATGTCATTTTACTGGATACTGGCTTGTTCTTTACATGACATACATTTCACTCAGAATGTCTCTAAAAAAAGAATAACCCCCTCTGAAGATACATAATATGCCATCAAAATAATTTCCTGGGCTATTATGCAGGCTGGAACACTTTTCCATAAAGCAGAACCATTTATGTTGGGTTTTGTTTTCTTTGAACTCTGCCACTACTTTGTAGTTCCTCACAGCTACTCTCGTGATCAGGTCTGCAAAGGCTTCTTTAAATCCCCTTGTTGGGGAACACATTCTAACAAGGCACCAGCATTTTCTGTGTTCAACTTTATAAAATAAAATTCGTACAAATTGCTAGTATAAAAGCATCCCATTAAAATCTACAGAGCAAAATACTTCTATAAAGAAGGATATTTGAATTTTTGAAGAAAGCAACTAGAGCTGTGCAATGAGTTGGTTTCATAGGGAATGTCAGAATTTGGTGTTCTTTGTATTTGGAATAAAAATTCCCAAATATGTTAAAATCCATCCTGCAGCAAATTCTGAAAGAATTGCAATCTGGAAAACCAAAAAATTTCCTTTTAGAATTTCCAAATGTCTTCAGAGTGTGTGAAGAACTCTCAAACTCCTCATGTGCTGGTACTGACAAGACTTCAGGTCCCTGACTACTTTTCATTAAATAGTCTGGACTGAAGGGCAGCTAAGTCCCTGCACACCTTGGGAATTCCAAATGAACATTGGTACTTCCAAGCCAGCCTGAGTGGCCTCTGTACTCGACTCGCTGTTGGTCCTAGGCACAGATCATGGAAGAGCAAGGACCCAGGAATTCTGGTGGAATTCCCAGCAGGTTCCACCAGACTGCCAGAGAGTCAGGAGTGGAGAGGAAAGCAAGCTGGTTTAGTTGGTCATTGAATCATCTCTGCTAACTTTTTTTCATGATTTGCATTTCAGAATTGTTTTTTAATCCTCTTTTCTTACCTGTCCAAAAGGCAGCATCAAGGTGATGGTCATATAAAGAAAAAAGCACCAAAGTGCAGTGAGATCAGATACGCTTTAAATAAACCATTCTTTTCTTGGATGTGGAAATACATAACAGGACTGAAGCTTCTCGGGAACAGAAAGCTTGATTTCTCATTTGCCTAACATTGTGGTATGAAGCAGTTAAAATAATAATGCTCATAAAAGAATGACTTTGCAGATATTGCATTTGCAGCAGCAAATCTGGGCCATGCCAGGAAGAATTAGAATAACCTGGACTGTGTGCTTCAGACTAATAATGTGCCATGCACGACACAAAATCCTGTGCCTCTGCTGAGGATGTTATTTTGCCAGTGAAGTTTCTCTACTCAAAGAAGATCTGTGTCAGAACATTCTTAAACCTATACCTGATTTTTAAAGTTCAATCCTCCACAATGCAGACACCAAACGCAGGACTACAGTACAGAAGTGTATTACAATGTATAAGAGTGTACATTAAGAAATTACTCCTGGTCTGGCTGCCGTACTGATATCAATGCAGCAAAAAGTGTATGGTAGAACAGAAGGTTTTCTGCTAGAGAACAGATAAATGACATGGATTGAAATTATGGTAAATTTAAATTGATGGCCTAATTAGTATTATCTCTTTTTGTATTCTCTGTAAGAAATATTATCCAGGAGGAACTCATTTTGCATTAATGTTGATATAAAGTGTAATTCTGTAGCATTTTCATTGTAATCTGGCATTAATTAATGCATCATTATTCCAAAGTGTTAATTAAATTATTACAGAAAGGGACAGCTGACCCAGTTCAGAAAGAAAGAAAATAAGTATAGTGCATGACAATTAGACTTTCAGAGGTCTTAAATGGTGTGAGTTCCCACAACAGTAGGTTTGTGTAGCAGCACAAAACCAAGATGAAATAAAGACGTGATATATGGCTCATAAACCACAGTATGACATCAACTTTTGCTCACTCACTATAGAGTCTGATGACAGCATCAGGGCCTCAAAGACAGGCAGACATCAGAAATCTGAAATGACCAGTTTCTAATAGGGTAAATGAAATAAACTGTACACTGACTATCATGAACTACTCTCAAGGAATTCAGGGAATTGAATAGAGGTACAAAAACACTCACAACTCTGCAAGCTCTACTATATACTCTGCTGTTGGGCAGGAATACCACTGCTATACAGTGACTGAGAGTGCCAGAGCAGTTAATCGTGATGAATTGCAAACAATCCTGCACTCTTCAGTGTTGATTGTCTTGACCTTCTGCCTGCAGTCCTAAGTGGCTTCAGTGAATCTCAAATCAGTATTTCAGTTGTTGTTCTTGTTACTATCAGCTGGGTGGTAGGTGTTTTCAGATACAGGCAGGAGAAAACCCAATCCTTTACCAAAGAACATGCAGTCTGATCCGATGCCCAGGGAAAGCTACGGAAGTCTAACCCTGACTTAGAAAATTGGCATTTAAGCATGCGCCTGAGAATTGCACAGACAGACCTCTGAGGGAATGCCACTGGCATCAAGTGGGGCTCTCTGCAAGGGGCCACACAAGCTCTGTGGAATTGGGGTCTCTGTGAATTATTAAACTCGATTAATAATTCAAGAAAACATTCCTCTAGAGCATGAAGCAAATCCTATGCGATGTGACCTACCTGCCAGCTATACACCGGAGCTGGAGTTACACAAGATACTTCCAGGATGTGGATTCCATAAGATTCAATGTCTACACTATTCAACAACTCCGTCTGTTTCAACGATTATCACTTTCTTTTGTTACATTTGGGCTTGCACTGAAAGATCTTTAAAATGTGAAAGTTAAATGAGGCTCTTATAAAGAAGTGGTTTGGGTGCAGTATATTAAAGGGAAACTTCAAAGGAGCTCAAGATACCTTTCAAGCTAAGGTACAAAAATTTAAACAAGAACAAAAGCTTCTCTTGTATTTTGAAGCATTAATTGTTCCACTTTTGTTGATGTAAAGTGAAAGGAGAAGCTTTTAGTTAAAAGTACGTAGTATCAACCAACATGGAATGTTCCAAAGTCTCATGGAATAATTTTAGCTTTGATATAATGGCACAGGTGGGTCTCAAATTATAATGCTTTCTGTAGCATATGCAATAATTTTTGGTAGCTGAATCCATTAGACAAACATTAGTGCTTGAAGAGATTATTGGCATAAAACAGTTTCACCTTTTATATTTATAAGATATTTCATATTTATAAGGTATTTCATAACTTTGTGAGTGGTGTTTGTCACATAACTTTATGAGTGGTGTTTGTCACATAGCTTTGTGAGTGAAGTTTTCTATATCATTACAGCCTGGTTTTCAAAGGATAAAATACACAACATTGCACTGCTTACTCTTTCGCCCATCTGTCAGTTCCCCTCCTTTAAGGAGGGGGCAGAACTGTAGAAACTGTAAGGACATAAAGTCTGCTGTAAGTTTCATGAAAACTGGCACATGGGTAGTAAAGAAAGAGACAAATCGGTGCTTCCATGGAAGGAAGGTTTCAACTGAGAATTTAAAAATTCTGTGGACCGTTGGCCTCTCAGGTGGCCAGTCTGTGAGGAGTTCAGTGCCAACCACAATACGTTAGCTTGCCCACTTGTAATTAGTCAAGGTTGCTGTGGAGGGATTTATGAGACGCATGAAGTAATTACAAGTCTCATGTGCAAGGCCATCATGGAATACGCTCAGAGAAGAACAGTGAGTTGGTTCTGTGCAGAGGTAAAGGTAATTGGGATACAAGGTGCAAAAAACATCACATTTATTGGTGCTGCTGTTCATGAACAACCCATTGTGGTATAATTTGAGCACCTGTAGACCTGCTCAGAAAAAGATGTATGATATATATTTAGACACCTGATTTTCTGCATTATCGATAAAATATATAAACCAGTAATTTTAACCTATAATGCATTTAACTCTGGTCCATATAAGATGACTGTGACAGAAAAAAAAAAGAGGAATATTTTTCTTTTCAGTTTTGTTTTGCATCATGGCAAGAGTATTCTTACTTTAGGCAGTATTTAGACCAGTGGAGACACAGAACAATTAATTTATAGGCTTTCTTAATGGTAGATGCTGGTTACTCACACTAAGAAAAATGCTCCCGATTTCCAGGAACATGATTTTTTTCAGCTTTTGTAAGCCTCAATTGGATTTCTATGCACTAAGAATGTTTGAAAATAAGGCCCAGTGTCTCTTAGTCAAGACTCATATCTAATGGTATAATATATATGTATACATACATTACTTGGACTGAATGCTGTTTCCCTTCTACATTTTATGGGTTGTTGGTCAGTGGAAGTTAGGAGAAAATGAGCCTAACAGATCCAAGAGAATCAGTTATAACTTTAAAAAATCAATAAATATAAATAAATACAACTAAATTCCCAGTCTCTTCTCTTTCCAGCTAGAAAGTACAGACCTAGTTCCTAGAACAGAGGTGCATGGCTTTTGATTTTTACATTGAGCTGTTTGTGCTGCAGAAATGCCTGATTAGTATGACAACACCAAAAGTTTGTTGCTGTGCTCACGATTATTAACTTAGAGCATTATCATAAACCCTACTGCCCCGTATGTTGTTTATTTTTTATTTTTACAGTGAGCACTGCAAAAATGCAGGCTTTAGTGCATGTGTATATATATGACTTATTTTACTACTCAGCTTTTCCTACCAGATGTTTCAGTGGTCAGCCAAAGCTCCAGGGATATTCAAGGTTCATCTATATGTATGCAAAAAAATAATTAGAAAAGTATCTTATTACCATCACTTTTGATGATTCTTTAACAAAGTGACAGGGTATTTTCATTATTTGCTGAGTACTTATGGATAATAACAAATTAAGTGTTGATCCATCAATATAATGATCCATTTGACCCATAAATAATAAGAAGAGAAGATATGCAGAATTTCTAATAAAATTACAATCCCAACAGAATTTGAATTCATTACTTTTGAAATATAAGGCAGACAGTCTGTTTCACTAATGTGGATTTGAACTTGCAGAGGGTAAATTATCAGAGAGGCCCTTGTTGCTTTCATGTGGCAATACAATTTTATTCAGAATTACAGGGAAAAATTAATAAGCACTTCAGAGCTCAGAGTCCTGAGGTACAGCATGGCTTAGACCTTGGCACAAACTTGGGAACATGCTCTGCTTGGAGTATGTATTCTTTCAGTTTAAATTTTATTAATGTTGTGGGCAAGGTTAAAAGCTCAGCCCATGTCACAATGCCAACCTCTGAAAAACCTCAGAACCTGCCAAATGGTCTGAGTGTCAGCGTGCAGTGAGCACATTCCTTTTTTGGATATTCAGTGCTAATGAATGAGTTACTGGAAATGCACATTCCAGTGCTGCACTCTTAGCATTCTAATACAGTGATTTCCTTTCAGGAGGAATTAGGAATTGCCATGTTTCTCTGTATGGCGAACAAATGCAAGATCATCATGCAGCAGAGTCACAGTAAGCACAAGAATAATCTTCATTTCAGGTCAAAGTCAGTGCACTGAATTTACTTCCCAAGACCTCACAATTGCAGCTCAGAGATTAAGCTCTCCTTTTCACTTCTTTCCAGTCTCATTTCTTTCTAACTTGAACTCACAAATCTGTTAGCTCCTACAATGAAACTTTTAGATTGAGCTGGTAATGTTACCGAAATGCCTGGTTATCAACCATGTTAATCCCAGCAGGGTGTACCAGGTTTATCTTCTGTCATAGAACAGTGTAAAGCAATATATAGATCCTGGAGCTAAATTTAAATGAGTTCTCTTCCATTCTGGAGGGAATTCAGCCCTGTAAGTATACAGCCCCATGCTGCTGTAGCTATATTGCTTTCTACAGCACAATGCAGTGTAGATGTGCCATCCATTCCCTCTGTGACCATCATGATGTCATGATGCTCGGTGGAAGAAATGGAATTAGCTACAAGAATATCATAGCAGGAAAAAAAAGGGGTTCTAGGGATATAAGAATACTCAAGACACAGCTACACTTATTTTCAGGAGACTGAACAGCTCAAATTAGGTTTCCTTGTTTTGGTGTTTTTTCACTCCCCCACTTTGTTCTATTGGGGATCAGATGCTCAGCAGAGGATTACCTTCTAATTCCTTTCAACTTCTTAATTTCAAAGTGTCTCCTTGCAATCCTGGCCAAAGTCCCATCTTCTCATCAAGTACCTCCCTGATTCAGATTAGACAAATTAAACATTCAAAAGCTATGAGCCATTGTCTCTTACCAAGACTGTCAAAACCTGTGAACTGATGCTGTTCTTCAGATCTAAGGCCAAAACAGCTGATTTAATTCTGAAATAGCCTTTTAGAAGCCCTATGAGAATTACAGAGATATACATGCGATATTTATAAACATAACATAGACGACCTCCAGATTCCTAAGAAAACATCAAAAAGATCAGTCAACAGATCTGGCAAAATCAGGTAAATTTGCTTAAGAAGCAAGTCAGAAGATTGCTCAGGAAGATCTCCCTTTCAAAGGCATTTTTATACTTCTAAGCAAGAGAATTTGAATACTTCCGCAAGGCGTAACCAGAACAGAACTGCAAACAAGCCATTATCTAAACCAAGACTGTTTATTCTGCTCAACTGAAAGCCAAGGATGAGTATGCAGGATTTAGTATTTTTCCTCTACAGTAAACCCAATTTTGTTTTCTCCCTAACCATTTGTACTCTTGCAAATGCTCAAGAGGATAAAACCTGTCTTTTTCTCTGCCTGTTTTTATTTTGTCCAAATTCTGTTCCAAAAAAATGGTAACCATTTCTTTTGGCTCCTGTGAATTACATGCTTAAGTGAGGTGATGGGAATACAAACACAAGCTGATGAATACATGAGTATTACTGGTGTGGATGTGGGTGCAGGAGATGGCAAATGTACTGCAGAAGACCAGCTGCCAGAGGTAAGCATACAAAATGTGGCTCCTACACAAAAGAATGAGATTTTCAGAGAATCTGGTGGAAAGCCTGACAAGTACATTTTGTTGCTGCTAAAAGAATTTATTTCTGCTGAAACCTATAACTCCTGGGTTAATAAAGTGAACTTTGATGGGACTAGAGGGAAATATGGGCTTCCCAGGAAAGTTAGGACAAACTTAGATGCATTTCTAGAACACAGATTTATGGAAGTGATTGAAGCTGATAAGATCAAAACCCAAGTTAACACTTCCTTTGCTTTCCTATCACACGCTAAATAGATCTCTGCCACAGTTGGCCTGCTACCAATAAAACTAATGATGCCTGTAAACAATACATTTCACAGAATCATCAAGCTCATACAATTAGTATCCATGTATGTTGTTTTGCTTTGATTTTGAGGGATTTTACAGAACCTGATATTATATTACAGCTAACTGACTATGATAATAGTCAATGGCTTCTCAGGACTGACTGCTAAATCACAAGGAAAAAAGAAAAATATCAAGGAAATCAAGGAAAAAAGACTCAGACAGGATCTGAGGTAGTCTGATCAGTTTTGCGTCTTGGTAAGGGTCTCCAGAACCAGTAACAATGAAGGATCTTGAAGAGACTGACTCTGCTACTAGTTGTAAACACTATGCACGTGTCCACTATGCATTTATAGAATTACAAAGCTACAACTGGTGCATTCTTTTCTCTTTTCCTTCCTGCTTTCCTTAATGATGCAAAAAGTAAGCGTGTGTCATGCTCTTGTTAGAGGGATAGTCAGTACACTGCTGGAAACTCAAGCAAATGAAAACCACGAGTTTGGCAGAGCATGTTAGAAAAGAAGAGTCTTTTCCCGTTGGGAAGGGGAAGCTTTGTAGATGCATCCAACAACATAGCCTTTTCTGCAGGCAACAAAGGCCAGCTAAATGGCCTTTCTCTCGACACTTGTCCAGAGGAAGCTATTGAAAAAACCCAAATACCTGCTAGACAGGGATGTGGTGGGTATAAATCAGGTCATATGACAGGCCACATGAAATCAGGTGGTATGACAGGCCACATCTGCATTTTGGTCATATGATGGGCATATTTCCTTAAATTCCTCAGGGAGAGTGATAACAGCTCTAAGGAAACGAGCAGTGTACAGGCTAAAAGAATTGTTCTGATGAGACAGATTCAACCCGTGGGCTTAAGGTCAAGATAGAAAAGACAGGTCTAGGGCTAACATGGTCTCTTTTTCTCATAAATTCAGACTACAGGTTAGTTTATGAAATGCAGGCAGGAAGCCACGTTTCCACTACATCTCAATTTTAATGTTTAAATGCCCACTTCTAAGTCTTTTTTTCTTTTATAAGATCCACAGCTTTCCCAATGCCTTTTCTCCTTTATTTTACATAGGAGGTGTTCAAGTCCATATCTAATTTATAAAATTTTGGTTTTTCCCATAGGCTTATTTTTTGATGTCCTTTTTTATATATCTTTTCTAATTCAATGCTACCTGCAGGTAGATTGTTCAGATATTTTTCAGACTACAGTACATATGGCTCTAAAACTATAAAAGGTAAATACAATTGCTTCACTAGTTGTTTATTATTTATGTATATTAATATGCATATGTGTGTGTGTACATGTGCATGTGTTTCACAATTATATGAACTCCCTGATGGTACAGATACATTAACTTTTCTGAAATATCTACTGGAAAACATATTTTTTCATATTTCTAGTTCACCCATTCAGTATAAATCAAACATCACAGACATAATTAGACAACAATCTTTTAACTGCTTCAAAATTAATTGACTAGAGCGCCTAAAAATTAACATTATGAATGAAGACTACACATTGCTATATTTCCTGAGGACTTGCTTTTCAAGGATCCTGACAAAAATTTGAACAATTTGCAAAATTAATACTGTATTTCAGATAGCATGGAACGATTATATTTTAGATTGCATCTGTAACAAAACTCTTTGTTTTAGGTTAACTTGCAAAGTCTTTGAAGGAAAGATCTCCACTTATCAGTTAAATTCTTATTAAGAGAAGAATCTTAGTAGTTTTTCATGGGTAAAAGTCTTTATCTAACCAACGTGCATTTTCAGTCTTGAAGTTACTTCAGTCCATGAAAACATTACATTTCCAAAACAAAGCACTGGAAATTTCTAGAATCAATTTAAGATTGCCTTTCTGTAATTCAACATTTACTATGCACTCTTAATAAATAATTTAGAATTATTTTTAGTTTTAATATGTGTATTACAACCCTCTATGGATCTATTAATAGTTTTGTATTCTTAGCTCTGAGCTAAAACAGGCCATGTAACTTTATTATACATAAGGACTGACTTTCCCAAAGACCTACCTGCTTTACAAGTTTTACTGGGACAAGCTTAAAAAATTATAAACCAGGGAGATATAATATTTAAAAATGAAATGATCACACCTACTTATTTCTAAGATCTTCACTATGACCAGTATTGAAAAACATGCATGCTTCTATTCTTCTTCTATCTTTTGCTTGGCCCAAAAAAACCATAACTCAATTTTCACCCATGCCCTAATTTAAAGGCTTCCTTGTTTTCTAAACAACATGGTTATATAGCAAATTGAAAGAACCTTCAAATTCAGAGACATACACAGTAACTCATGCCTATTATTAACAGAAAACTTTAATAACAAAAGCATTTAGAATTATAAGCTTCTTTTTTTTTTTTCCCTAAATACCTCTTTGGAAAAAAACCCCGTGATTTATGAAAACATGTTTATCTGTAATTTGTTTTATGGGTACTAGTCATGTGCATGACTCTGATGACACCCAAGATACCTGGAGCAAACCTCCGTCTTCCCCTGGATTTCTCAGTTCCTAATTTCACAAAAAATGGAAGATGAGCATCTGAATTTCACAAGTTGGTTAGACAGTATTGACTCAAAGCAATTTTTAACAAACTTTACCAAAAATTTCATTGAATCAAGCATGTTGTGCCTTAAGTCAAAAATACATTAAATTCTTTTTGTAAACCATCTGTATAAATAAATGCCAACTCAAACTATCTGAATTTCAGGTCTGAGTTAAATCTTATATATTTAGAATCACAATATGCGACTGACACAGTAGGATCTTGTTTATTGAGATACACAGTAGAAGCCAAGGAACTGATATTACAGTAGAAAGTAATCTAAATTGCTTTCACAGAATTTCTGCTACTTTCAAGTAATAAAAATGTTACACTCTATACTCTAAATAAAATCTTAGTTGCTATCGACAGTTTGTATGAGATTCAGTCAGAACTACCAAGCTGTGAAAATAAGGCCCAACTTCTGTTGTTTTTGTTGATACATTTGGCATCCAATCATGAAAAACAATGTCCATGTCACTAAAATGGCCTCCAGGCATTCAGTATATCTACATCGAGGTTAAACATCTATGTGAAGATGTGACAGCACACCTTATAAAAGATATTATTGAGTAATATAGACTTTCTGTAATAACCAAACAGTAAAGAATATAGCTTTTTAAAGGTCTCCCCATGGCTGATCTCATGACTCAAAGATGAGAGACTGTGCTGCAAGCTAAGTAATAAAATCTGGTGGATACTGTGGGCTAGCTTGTGACAAATCATATCAAAGTATTATTAAAGAAGGAACTTGAGACCCAAGACTATTATTGATTCTTGACAGAATTTCTTATAAATAAATGTTGCAATCTGATCCTGGACTCCCAAGGCCCTGGTAGAATTCTGACTATTATAGGGCAGGTTGCAAAACACTAACATTATTATTAGTGAAAGTTGAAAGAAGCATATTCAGTGTCAAACAGGTAGCATGGCCTAAAAAGACCAGTAGGAAAATGTTTTTCACAGGCCTCATACACCTACAGCTGCAGATTACTGTTTAAAATGGCAAAATGATTTCCGAGCTTATAACAGGGCTGTGAACGTGGTGGTGGAATGAGTCTGTGACCCTTTAGAGCATTAAGGACACACCTCCATTAGTGTCCATATTCCTGCACTGAAGAGGCTGATACAGTCAACTGAAATGACAGGGTGATAAATATAAAACCACTATCATCAATAAGACTGGAATGTAAAAGCACTTAGTTTCAGCCTAAGTAACTCACAGAAAGTTTGGTTTCAAGAACCAATGTATCATCCATCACTACTCTACCTTCTGTTGACAAAGTAATTGTAAGATATCTAGAATGGAGGTTCAATATGAACTGACAGTTTTGAAAGGAGGAATTGTGTGCTGCACTTACTCATTAAATGTATTTTCCTCCACTAAAGATGTTTCCTTTTTTAGTTTATGTATGAATAACTTCAGTTAAAGTTCCCTTGACACACTGACTTTGCTTTGAATAGCACCTATGTTCATTAACATAAAACCTGAAAGAAAATAATTTTAATGTAGCTTTTTTAACACTTCAAAAGCCTTTAACAAATTGATCGAGTACAATTATGTATTCTAAAGGGAATTGTAAAGAGATCACACAAGGTTGAAAAGTTCTGGGTAATAAAAAGAAAAAAAGCTAAGTAAAAACAGGCACTCTGCATGGAACTTTGACACACAGTGGAAGAAAGTAATAAAATTATATATATTAAAAACCCTTAACATCTCCCTGTTTTAACACAGACACATAGAATTATTGTCTGTTTTACTTAGTGTGTAGAAAATACCATGCTTACTCAATAATGTGAAAAAAAGGTGTAGAGGTCAAGATAGTCAGAAAATGGAGAGAACCTAAATTACCAGTCCACTTACGACTGAGACTACTGAGTCAAGGCAAATCTGAACAACTACTTAGCAAGGAGATCACACCAATTTATCAATATGGCTACTTGCCTTTGGCTAGGAATAGATCTAATCATGGCATTCTTCTTTAGCTAATGGTGTATTATTTTTGGCATTATTTTAAAAGACTGTATGATACCAGCATTCTTTCAAAAACCTTACAAACTAAAACAACAACACGTTGCAGATAAATGGATCAACTGACATTGAATGAGCCATTAACAAATGGCTCATAGAAATAGCCATTTGAGAAATAGAGAAATGAGAAATAGATTCCAATCTGCAGAAAGCAGTGGTTTTTTCCTACATTTATGAGTGTAAATTTATATCTGATTATTTTTAAATAATATTTTAGATGGTGCTTTTGTCATTACAGAGTACTGAAATGCAGCCACATTGCCTATACTCACCGTAAAGAAGCAGAATAAAACCATCAGTAGATGGAAAGTACAGGCCCTATGGCTTCAAGCTCTAAAACCCTCCACTTTACTCCGCATTGAACAGAGTGAAGCAATCACAGATATTCCTTGTTTGCACAAACTAATTTCCCAGAATGGCAGGAGTTCTCTATGGGAGGATGCCATAGGAAGACCTTCCTTTGCACACCCTTTCTGTCCACCTCTCTGTCAGCAATGCTGAGAACTGACATAACATTGCACAGACTCAGAACTGGCTGCACAGAGAAATAAATTGTGAGGAGAGGAAGAAAAAAGAAAAAAAGGCTGAAACCAAACTTTGGCAAGTACAAGTTGCATGAACCTAAAACCTGTTCTCTCCAGTGAGCCTCTTTATACTATATACAAGATTCTACGGATGGATCTAGCATCCACTGAAGGATTTCTATAATTCTCCATTCTCCCTCAAATTTTCTCTGTTGCACACACAGAATGAGGGTGTCCAAGTGGGAGAACTTCAACATTTACTGAACTCAGGCTTTCAGTGTTAGGCTTGACCCAATGGCTTAGTTTTAAGAGAGCAGATTTGACCTGCCTATTCTTTGTATCTGGGGACAACACTGGGCACAAGGGATACATGACTGATGGTTTGCAACAAAATAGCTATTACTTGGTGTGAGATTGCTATCATAATTTGAACAAGATTTGCATTTTGCTGCAGATAAGGGGGAGTCTGGGAGTAGGCAGGTGATGGTGTCAACAGCAGGAGTGTGGGAACAAGACCAAGCACAGGGAAGGCAATCTTTATAGCAATCTCCTAATGCTGAAGGAGTAAGAATGGGGAACTTGCAACCCCACAGCCTAAGCACTCCTCCTCCCCCTTCCCGAAACCTCTTTAGAAAGGACAGAAGAAAGAGAATCTCCCAATCAATTTCAAATGCCTCCCCCGCTATTTAGACTCTCAGCTGCAATGATATAGGACTTCAGACCAAATGAAGAAATGCTGCTAAATTTATTTTTTCAGTAATTCAGAGCTGCTGGCTCCACACAAAAATTGTCTTTATAATAATTTGTTAGAAAAAAATCAAGTTTCATTATACAATGTTCATATAAACTAAATAGAAGTATATCATATCTCAAAAATCTTAGAAGTCTATGAGTTTATATTGACTAAACAGTTAATAAAAAGAGGAAAAAAACCCCAACAATATTGGCAGCAACAAAACAAAGCACTGTGGATCAAATTCTTTTATACATATGCACACACTGCCCTCATGGTTCTGTTACGATATATAGAATGACTGGAGGAATAAAATATTCAGTAAAGTGAGGACAACAAAATCTGGCAAAGGAAGGATGTTAGATATAAAGAAAGGTTCCAGCAAAGTATCAACTGAGTACATGTTTTGTTTATCCATCAAATGACCCTACAAGATGGAGGATTATTCTGTTACGTTCCAATGTGCTTTTCTGGATAGGCTGGAAGGGATGTTTATGTTTTCAAAACTCAATGATCTCTGTTGAAGCATCATTAAAACAAAAACCCAACCCAAACCAAACCCAGATTAGTGCCAAGCAATCTTCAGGGATGAGAGAATGAGTATGACTGAAGTTGAGATTTGAAAAAACAAATCTGTGTGTCGATAAATATAGTGATCAGGACGAACGAGAGGTGTCAGACAGAAAAACCTGCTGCAATGTTTGTTACTGCCAACGCACCAAAAATAAAGCCTAGGAGAGCTTGTTGAAAAACTGTTAGGGAAATTTTCAGAGCACTACAGATTGATAAAGTTTTTATCTTCAGAAGTGTATCATTTGGGTGGACAACAAACAACAATACAAGAATCCTACCCTGAACGTTCCTATAGCAAGATAAGCTGCTTGTATCTCCCGCAATCCTTCTCTACCACATGCTATCTTTTTACAGCATCAGTTTTGTCAGGGATGAAGTCAGTTAGGAGGTTCCTGACACTTCCCTAACATGCTCCTTCTGCCTTCGTCCATTTCTATAGGCCCACACCCTCAAGCATAGACTGGTAGTTGTTTAGAAGGGAAGGAGACAGCAAAATGGCTTGGATTAAACCCCTCTCTCCCCTTCTATCTTCTCCTTCCAAGGCTTACAGCTCCCTTACAGACAAAGGTATGGGAATATCCAAATGGGCAAAAAGAAGCAAATGGCACAGACAAGGAACTTCACATCCAAACCTCACTCCTCAGAAAACACTCTGCAGTCTCAGTCTCGTCTTGTGAGTACAGACCTTGGTATTGAATTAGGAAGCATCATCAGACTTTTAATCACTGTTTACTCTAATTAAGCACATGGTACTAATGTATTCAGATAGTAAATGCCAGTCTAAACAACACAAGTAATGGCATTCAGGCTACCTCTGGGAAAGTCTGCATTGGTATCTAAAAAGCATAGCTACCTCTGACTTGCTTTCCTCATTCCCGTGGAAAGGGCTACAGAAATGGTATAGACACAGCCAAGCTCATATTTAACTCCTTCTCTACTGAAGGCTACTAAGAATTAAGTAAAGACAACACTTTAAAAGTCAAAACACATATAAGAAGCTGTCATGTTGCCAAATTAAGGTGGGAAAAGTAACTGGATTATGAAGAGTGAGGAAATTAGTAAGATTTCACAACATACATCAGGAGATGAAAGGTAAGAATAGTCTCAGCAAAAATACAGAAAAGGAAAGGACTGAAAATTTCCTGTGCTGCGAGGAAGTGAGGAGGAAGAGCTGGATAACAAATTTACAGGTCCTTTGAGCTCTTGAATGAGGAATTTGGAGAAGGTAAAATGTCATCATCAGTCTCGGCTGACTTGCTATTCTATTGCCAGATGGGACCATTATCATCTGATTGAATTATAATCATGTCAAAACTCTACTTGGATCAAGGAATTAGCTTTCAGGAAAACCCTGACTCAAGGTAGAGCTTTCCTGCCTTTGTGATCTGTAGAACACATGATCTGAAACGGGATTTAAATATCTGTCTTTGGCTCTCTGAAACACATTAGTATGAACATTTGTTACTCTTGGTAACTCCTGCGTGGTTCATGTCTGTATCTTCCTTCTCTTTGTTTCTTTCTAATAGACAACATGGTTACCTAAAAGGAATAGGTTAGTTTAATAGTTAAACGATCAAATTAAATGTAACTATTTAACAATAGTTTAAAATATGATAGGTTTTTTACTCACTTGCAAGTCTTGGGAAGGAGAGATGAGAGGGGATTAATTTTGAATTTACTTGAAAACTAATAAAAAGCAAAAAGTTCAGCAAAGCAAAAAGTCAAATGTCTGGTTTAGACCACATGCAAATTCTAGATAGCGTTTCAGCACTAAAGACATAGTTTGTCTTGTCTCGGGCAACTGATTTTCCTAAAATAAAAAACCTATTTCAAATAGCAGTGAGATCTGACTTAAAAAATAGTGCAATTCTTGCACCATTCTCTTGTACTTTTCCTGGAAGGGATGCCTGGAGCTGTTGGTGAACTACCCAGGACAGTATCCCACTGCTGCTTCCAGATGTATCTAGAATGGACAGCACTGTATCATTGTGCTGTTGCAAAAAGGCTCCATGCAGCTTTCTGTTTGAAAAGCACTTCCTTAGCATGTCACAGTTTACCACTGTCTAATCTAAAATATAATTTATTTTAAATACAAGTATTTCTATATATTCAAGCTGTATGCACTTATATCTTCAGTGTGTAAATCACAAGTAGTGTAGAAAACTGAGCATATTCTCATTAAGGGAAAGCTGAGCTACAAATAAGTTATCCCAGTGAAAACACTTTTATCTGCTAATGCCTTTTAATCATAAAGAATAAGGAAATAATTCTCCTCAGATGGGATTTCCAAGATGAGATTTATAACAGGGTGCCTAACTCCCCTAGATATTACAGCCTACAACAACAGATACAGGCTTAGAGTGTGTTTCATTTACAGATAAAAGCAGAAGAGGCTGGATGTAGCTTTCATTTCCAGAAGAGCTTTGTTGTGGTTACTCTGCTGACTAGAAACTGTGATTCCCTGCAACATTTAGCCCTTGAGAAAAAGAAGCAGGAGACAAATCATGTGAGGAGTGGTAGGGAATAGCAAAAGATTGAACAATTCTTCGAGCTTGAACATGTTTCACTATATTTTCATCTCTGTTTGGCCAGGTGGTAGTTGAAACACATTAAATGAAAAGCTATGTGGGAGTGTAACACTATGCTACAGTTGCACTTGGTGCATACACTTCTTATCTCTTTAGGAACTTATTCCAGATGTTTCAGGAGAGGAAAATAAAACAATTATCTTGGTCATGTTTTAAGATAAGCTCTCAGCAGGTCTGGAAAATGTTTTAATCTGGCCTTCCAGCTCCTTCAGCAAATTCCCTATAGCATTAATTTTCTAAAACTGTTTATGCCCCATTTTATTTTCTCTGCTATTTGATGTGTGGAGGGAATTCAGCAAACATGATAATAAAAATACATCAATATTAAGTGGAGAACACTTTTTAGTGCTTTACTTCAGTAAAATATGGCAGTAGACCATTGGAACTCCTATACATAATTAAGGAAAAGCTTATGACTTTAATTAATCACTTTCTCCTGATATATAGATTATAAATTGAAGTTTTACATAAAGAACATTTACTTAAAATCCTTACGGCAAAATACAATTTCAGCATCATCAATACAACATCAATATTTATCAGCCTAGGTAAGTAGAATTCTGCTTGTTAAGTCAGGGATAGAGGGAAACACTAAATCTCAAGAGATCCTTTAACAGTAAGGGGAAATTGCATCAGCTCTTGTAGTTTTCCTGTGGAAACCAACAATCCACAGAGCCTGGGTGAATCCAAACAAACGAGTAGTGAATCTACAGGAGAACACATAGCACCTGTTCCTTATAGGGAGTTGTTGGAAGAAAAAGTTGTTATTCAAAATGCAATGCAGGGCACAGCAAGGCAATGAGGGAAGGGAAGGTTTGGGAAGGTTTGGGAAGGTTTGGGAAGGGAAGGTTTGGGAAGGTTTGGGAAGGTTTGGGAAGGTTTGGGAAGGTTTGGGAAGGGAAGGGAAGGTTTGGGAAGGTTTGGGAAGGGAAGGTTTGGGAAGGGAAGGTTTGGGAAGGGAAGGTTTGGGAAGGGAAGG
>VZRV01003482.1:65587-183183 GCA_013398115.1 Falcunculus frontatus
GGATAGGGAAACAGTCCTTGTTCTTAACTAATTGATCGTCCCAGCTTTACGTACGGTGTAATGATGGTGGTGGCCATCTATCAAGAACATTAAGCCATGTTAGCTTACAGCTGCAAAAATAAAAAGGCATATTTGCAATAGAGAACAGGTGTAAAACACCTCAAACACTCAGACACCCTCAAAGGAGTGCTTTAGCATCCCTTGGATTAAGGGTGTTAGTAAGGTGAGTAGTCCAAGACCAAGGTAACACATGAGAAACAGAAATACAAAAAGAAACTGAAAGCAAGAGGCCAAAAGATGGAAGAATAGGACTGAAAGGAAGAAAATGCATATGTACGAAGACAAGTAAGTAGAGAAAAAATAGAGTGTTATAACAGCAGGAGAGGGAGAAAAAAGAAAAGAAGAATCTGCCTTAGCATGTTCTTTCCCTTCCTAAACTCAGCTCTACCACCCTGTCTTGGGCTGTCTTACCCTAGCTCAGAAAAAAACCCTAGATTTACCACTGGTATGGAGCAATGTACACCAAAAACCAGATTTTTAACAAACTGATTTCCCAGAGGACAAAACAATTCCAGGAATTTATCTCCTTCGAAGAAGTTACTCAGTTAAACAGCAGAGTGGAGGAGGAGAAGAAGAATGGAGAAGGGGTGAGGAAGAGCAGAAGAGAGAGGTGTGATGGCAAAGGCCATATGGTGATAGAGGCTAATGCAGGGCTCAGGAGTGTCCCCAAGGCTGGTGGTCGGTCCATACCAAAAGCCAGCAAAAGGCTAAGATCCAATTCCCACTTCCTACCAGAGGTGCAGTGATATGGTGTTTCTCAGCCAATGAACCCTCCATGCAAACAATCCTCTCATCAATTTAAAATAGTTCAGAATTCTAACCTCTCCTATGGTTCAAAATACATTACTTTTCCACCCAAAATGTTGGGCAGATTCCTAATTAAAGAAACACGCTTGACCTTCTCTGCGCTGAACTAATACTGTCTACTCTGCATACAGAAAAAGAACATTTAAAAAATAAAATAAAATAAAAATAAATCAATAGCTCTAAAATGGAATTATCTCCATTTACCCTTTCTTTATCAAGAACTAAGTCTCTAGAGGTCCCTTCTAACCTTTTGCATTCTGTCAAGTAACGCAAAGAATCATGGCCTCTGATGGAGCTTAATTGCTTATCACAGTCTAAGATCTAATGGAAATAGCCAAGTATAAAAAAATATGGTTCAATTGATATCAAAAAGAAGTGCATTGCTTAAGAATTAAAAACACTTTAGCTGCTAAAATCCCTGTATATTCTCAATTATATCCACCACACCCACAGCTAACTGACAGTTTACCAAGTGCTAAATTTTATCTGAATTAATCCAGAATAGTGAAGATCATTTTTCAACATCCTGTTCTAGCAATTTTTTCTGTAGCCAGGTTTTGGGTGAGAAAATGTGGTACTAGGTTTCTTACTTTTGGAAGTAAATATAATCCATATAACACTATAAACTGAAAGCATGTCAAAAAGAAAGTCTCCCTTCTTAATAAATGTGAGTTGATGTAAGTATTTCCTATTCAAATGAGTATAATCATGTCTCAGTTTGGAATACTTTAGTATCAGAAGTGATAACAAAAAATATTTGGATGAATACAGTAATGAAGAGGTTAAATCTGATTGTAATTAGATTTCAGTATGCATGGTCATGTGGCTAATAGTAAATTTTCCTTGATTAACTGATCCTGTTTGTTAAGAGCTCCTATTAACATTAGCACACTCTATGTCGGCTGTGGAGACACACCATGGACCAGTGCAAGATTAATGAAGGCAGGTACGCACGCTGATTAGAATGTGGCAGTTTAATAAACTCTTCTAACATTAAATTATTTAATGCATTCATGCTCATGTAGGCTATTCAATGGTCAGCTTGACCACCTATGTGTTAATATTGGGAATTGAAATGCAGAGGATGGAAGAAATATAGCAGTGGATGAGGTAATTAGCTCTCATGTCTGATAAATGGGGCAATACCTATGTGTATACATGTTTTAGCACATCACAAATGGTGCTTTCATTAACTGGAATCTCTTGCTGAAAATTTTCTGAACGTTTAGTTTGATTTTGATCCCATAAACAATTCAGCTAACTACTATAGCCAGAGTCTGTTTAATATTTGAAGCAAATCTAAAGCGAGCTATAGTGATAAAACACATTGGTAAAATACAACACAAAAATTATCACTGAAGCTTTGAAGTAATTTTGATGTTCTTCCAGTGCACTGCTTTGAAAGAAAGATAATATTTAATAAACATTACCTGAAAAGTTACATGCTGTGGGCTGACTCATGTTTTATCTTGTGTATTCCTCTCTCAAGTGTCACTAACAAGTGGTTGTTACCTTTGCAGGAAACTTGTTGATGAAGATTTCAAGCCAAACAGTTGCTCTTCCAAGCAGTACCAGCATCATCTACATGTGTACTTGGGTTACACACTGAGTTGCTTTCCATCTTCTTACGAGGCAACACAAGTCCCGTGTCAGATACTGCATCAATTCACATTCAAAGCAACACAAAACAAAGGCAAGGTTTTGATGTAACGTGTGGGTCACATAACGTGATGCATTTTTGCCTTCAGAGGCATCCAAAACACATCAGTGGGAGAGCTGTAGACTAGCCTGGTAGTCCTTCTGCCCAACCCCTTTTGCTGGCATTTGAATCTCTTTTCAGATAATTTAGCAAATCTAAATAAATGACAGGAATGGCTGATGGGCTTCAATTCAACACTATGTCCAGTTTCAAAATCCTTAACAAAATATAACCTTGCTAAAGCACTTTGGTGAATGAGCACTTTACTTATTGACTGTGGTCTCTGTCCATTCATTTACAGTAAGCCACTCATTTCAAATAGCTTTTCTAACGTTTTAAAGATTAAAATGTTATAAAATGAATAGCTTTAGTACTGATCAGCCATGTAAGTGCATATTACTAGAATTTAATTAGCCAAGCTATTACGTCATTCCCAATAGTACAATGTGACAACATTGATGAAAAATACCCATCACTCCAGGCCTAGGAATCTTTCCTAAACATAGGACTACTCCACAGGATTGGGGTGGAAACTGTATCTTTCCTGATAAATTTTGGGTTCTATCACTGCGAAAGATTCACTAAAAAAATAAAATCAGTGTATTGAAGGTGTAGATGAGACAGAGAGACATCCATAAAATGCAGGCAGCACTTAAAGGCAAAAAAAGTAGGACATTGTTAGCCTCCTTATGCTTACTTAAGTCATCTGAAAGATTCATAGCATAGCTGTAAAAGAAAAAAAAACCCAAAAAATCCCCCAACACAAAACAAACTAACAAAAAGACAAGATTTCAAAAAAGAAATTGATTTTAAAAAATGCTTTTGCTGAATCTTGCTTGAAAGCATGATGGAGGCATGTAAGCAATGAGCAGAACGCAAGCCTGAGTTTGTGTAAGGTCAGAGAAGTCTGGAGACTCTCCTGGCAATGCTGCTACATGGAGTTTGGTGAAAAAGAACAGAGGAACTGTTTCTGGCTGCTGACACTTCCTATATGCAAACACAACAGGATTTTATCAACAAAAAAGATTACTTCACAGAATTACCCATCTCAATTTCTTCCCCAATTGGAGCTATGAGATCATCCTAAGTTTCTGTCTGTCTTCTTGGATCAACTAGAGTGACACCATTTTTCATCTGCAACTACTTAAAAAAATTATAGCAATTGTAAAATAAGAAAAAATATGTCACACCCTTCATTCTAAGGAAACAGACTTTATTAGATTCCTTTCCTTACCTTGCAATGCAATATTTAATTTAAAAATCTGCCTTTTCTGACTTGGATCTCAAGTGGTCATATTGGATTTCATCTGGTTTCACTGCATGTCCCATGCTGTTCCTCTGGGCAGTGTCTGCTCCTTAAGACTAGTGCTCTGCTGCATGCCAAATTGCAGTCACAGTGTGCCTAGAAAAGACTGCTTATCATCGAGTAGAGGCAAGAAGACTGGCACTAAGAGAAGGACATACAGATCCATTCCAAATCAAAGATAGGAAATAAATTATTTGAGGGGACAGAATGAAGGAGAAAAGCACCAGTAAAAGTAAAGAAAAGTTAAGCAGTATTGGAAGAGACAAAGATAATGTGAAAGCAACATAAGGAAAATGAGACGGAGGCAAAGTCATAAAAAGAGGATTCACATGCTTGCAAGCTTTGACTTAATCCCTAGCAGTAGCTCCTGAGCACTTGTTGGAATATATGATTATATGACACAGTAGAGAGGAATTCTAAGACAGGGGAAGATGCCATTTCAATTAAAGGGAACCTTCCCAAAAGATCCTTTCAAAGAGTCTGTGTGAACATTAAGCAAGATCTGTGGGTGCTGGTAGATCATGGACCCCCATGTCTTTGAGGCCATGTGCCACACAATGCACAGATGAGCATCCTGAAGTTTGATCACTTGGTCTGTTTTGACAGATCTCGAGATTAGGATAGGCGATTCTAATACACGGCACGATTCACAGGAGGAATTTTCAGGTGAACTGCCTACATCTTCCTAAGCGGCTTCCTTTAGCTTGTAAAGGCTTTGACATTTGGCATTCTCAGATGTAGATTTCTAAAACAGAACTGAAAGGTGTGTGGTATTGTATTCTCTGACAAGCCTAGGATTCTGAATATCACAAAGACACAAGGACTGCATTGCATTAGGTAATTTTCTGAAGTTGCTGTACTTATTCCTGTGCTTGTCTAATCCTCTCTTCTCGCTCTTTTATAATCTCTCCAGGTCCCCCTCCAATGCCCTTCCAATTACAGTTCCATGCTGCCCATCATGTCGTCAGCTGGGAGATACCAGGTTTGGATTAGCACTAAATTCCCTTAAGTCTCTCAAAGTCTCCACCTGGGTATGAAGTAAGCCTGAAACTTTAATTATATATGCCCAGCTGATACAAGTTTTTCTTTCCAGCTAGACATTTGTGTTTCAGACCAGACCAGTTAGTAGTGTATATCTTCTGAGCATGAACTAGCAACAAATTTGAAAGAAAAGCTCCCTGAACAAATCAACTAATACTGTGTGGTATTTTTCGTCTTGAACTGTGGTGGTTTTCTAAGCAAATGGCACATTTTTCACAAGTAGCTGCTGCACAAACAGCTCTCAGAATGAATCATGTTGAAGTCCACTTACTTCAAATGACCAGTGAAATCAAACAGATCATGGTTTTGGTGAAGTTGCCAGAATTCTTACATCTACATATATATTGATTAGCTAAATCCTACTGAGAAAGACACAGGGGCAGTTGAGTGAGTTCAAGATTTGCCTGCCTCCAGAGCACACTTACAGCCACTCTGCAGGCACTGCTGAGGAACATAAGCCAATGAATATCATGTTCCCATTTCCAGCATTTCCTCAGCTATGCTGTGCTCTGCTTGCATTATTTCCATGAGCTGTTTTGACTCAACACAGAAGTTGGAAAGGTAAGACTCTTTTACCATTTCAGAAATAGAATCTCCTTAATTTTCTGTTCTAGTATCAAAAATAGTAAAAGAGTTTATTATGTGTCAGGAAGTCTTCACAGCCTAATCTGACTTAATTATCAATATAACTAAAATACTTTTAATAACAATAAAACAGCACAGATCAGTAAAGTCACATACAAAATCCAAAATATAACTGCATTGCAGTACCTTAACATAACTAAATCAGAGAAATATAGTCCAAGACATTTTATCCCTAATTTCCTTTAAAATCCACGCAGGAATACAAGGATAGAAATGAAATTTTGTCTTGTTTTGTCTAATGCTGCCTCTCATCTCTCTTTATGTGAAACTACCTGTGTCAGATGGATAGATAATTTGCCTACTTTTTACCTCACGCCCTTGCTTTATTAATCTGGTTGTCTTTAACAGTAGGTTTTTCAGGTTGAGGCCCCAAGGGAAGCCACTTAAACAGAATATTCTTTGTTGGCATGAAAGTGACCATGATGTGCCGGTCACCTTCCCCCATTTATCCTGGGGAGAATGCAAGGTTTGGTTAGGAAACACCATCTGTGCAGCTACCTAAAAAGTACTCTTACCCACTCCACCCCACAGCTGCTACCAGGCAAAGGACAGACATTCATAAGGATGTCTCTGCTCCAGGGCTGGAGGATGACTCTTGGATTCAACTTGCGTTAGGAAAAAAATGACAACCATTTTATCTTGTTTATTCCTTCCTGAGGGATGCTGGGTGCACAGCCAATAGAGCCCAGACTTATCCCAACAACATAGTCCAAAAAGTAATTTTTGTACCAGAAGATTTTGAGAAGTACTTTAGTACACTCTATATTTTTAAATTTGCAAAGATATGCAGTGCAATGTAGAGGTTTAGGCCAGACAGCTACCACTAGCAGTAATGGCTGTTCCACCTCTGAATTCCCAGGTGTGACACTGAAAATTATCTCCAACTATCAAATTTAACTGATTTTTACTTTTAATGTTTTATTTTGATTTTTTCAAAGGCTGCTTCAGATTTTTCAAAGCTATTTCAATATCCAGATGGGCTGTAAGGACTCCTCATGGAATTAATTCAATTGGTACCTTGACTTTGAAGAATAGATAGATAGATAGATAGATAGATAGATAGATAGATAGATAGAAATATANAGATAGATAGATAGATAGATAGATAGAAATATAAACTTACATTATTATATAAAAACCCACTATCTTAAAGGAGCAGTGCCGTTGCAAAGTCAAGCAAAGTTAAAGACTGTGGGAAAACAGGTGGCTCGTTGTGGCAGCAACTGAGGCAGGACTTTACACTCATATAATCTTAATTCATTCCTTTAAATTCATGATTTGCAATATGGATTTGAATTATGGGATTACATTACTAATTTTTCCTCCAGAAAATAATCACTTCAGTCCACAACCTAGGTAGATGGTGCTTAACAAAGGAACAGGGCAGTTTTTTGGTATTTTTGTTATTCTCACTGTTCAGAGAGTCATCCTCCATCTTCCTCAGTTCATACTCGGTTCAAAATGTATTTTACAGAACAGAGAATTTTCATTTACTTGTGGGATAGTCTACTGCACTCCATGGCATAGTATCTGAATAATTCTCAAACATTAATGAATTTATTTTCAGAACAACCCTTTGGTTCATTTAATTGTAAACCATTTTACAAGTGGGAAGCTGAGGCACAGAGCTAATAAGGTTAAAAATATCTGTTCATCTTGGGTTCTTCTGAGATGCCTAACACTGTTTCTCCTTACTATTCAGCATCATGCAACACTGTATTTGTTGAAGTGTACTTCCTATTGACCTATTGTGGTTATGAAGTACTTCACTAAATCAGAGCATACCTCTGTGGGGTAATGAAAACACACTTCTTCTGGGTCAGCTGACACAAGTGTAATCCTGTTGCCATTGGCAGCAGCGAGGGTTGGGTTTAAATTCATGGGAATTACAACAAAAACTCAAGCCATCAAAATGAACTGAGAGGTAATTACACTAAGGTTTCTGGGGCTAAAACAAGAAACCTAATTCTCCCACTTGCAAAGCAGCAGTTTAACAACCTGTATTTTCATTAAAGATAGAACAGCAAACTATGCCCATGTAGATAAACAGGGAATGACTAATTTACGAAACTATAGCTTTACACTCTTTTCCTCCAGGAGCTGAGGTGGGGCCAGCAGGCTGCTTTCCCTCCAGCTCCTGCTTTGAAACGAGCTGTTCATGCCAGGTAAAGGCTTAGCTCAGGCTGGACAGCCCAGGAGCACCCAGCCCATGCCGCCGCGCATCCCAGCCATGGTCCATGCTGAGCCGAGCCTCGCTGACTTGATGGCACAACTTGTGCCAGCATTCCAGCTCCAGGAATACTGCACAGTGTCCTGACAACTAACACACTTTCTTGGAGATCCTTTTTCTCAAATGAGCACTCCAGGGCCAGGAGCTCTTGCTGTAGAAGACAGCGACCATTTTCTCCCCTTCCCTCCCTGCCCACACAGACAAGGAGCAGGCCTAGGCTTCTCTACATAGGCTCAGGAGTGGTCCTCCATTTCCTAGGATCTGTTGTCCTTTGAGGACACAGGTCCCTGTTAGCAGAAATGACATTCAAACACAAAAAAACTACCACATGTAAAACCTGGCATGTCTGAGACTGGGAGCAGCCCACAGCAGAGCTCTCTCCCCTTTGCTCTTCCTCGTGGCTTTCCCTGCCTCAGGGCTTTTCCAGCCAAAGAGAAATACGGGGGTTTCACTTTTACTATAGACCTCAGTTGCTCTGATTTTTTAAAAAAGATTTCTCCATCTGAACAGACATAAGATTAGGATCCAGTTCTCCAGGACAACTATCAATTCCCAGCTTTCTTTACTGATTTGCATTTTCTGTCCTTGTCTCATGGGAATCTTCCTTGTATTCCTTACTGTTGTTCACCCCAGCCTCATCATTCCAGCCTTTTCCTATCATTTTCTCCCAGTTCCCATACACAACTTCCCAACTTACATTTTCTACCCTCTTCATATTAAAATGAAGTGAGGTTTCAGGATACAGAAACTTAAACACCAAAACTTAGAGTGAAATAAACCTTTCTGTTATCTCAGTGACCTTTAAGTGCCTAAGTGCCCACATTTTGGTACTGGCAGCATCACTAGAAGAAAAGTCTGCTCTGCTTCAGCAGCTCTGGGGAAGGAAGGAAGGAAGGAATATTGGTGCACTCTAGGGATGCAACCCCCACACTCAGTGATGCAATCCAGAAGCAAGAGATTAAATCTTGCCAGAGAAAAAAGAAATTTAAAAATCCCCAAAACTGACAAATTTAGCTGTTGAACTCTAACAACTCTCCCTGAAGCAAACAAGCAAAAACTGACTGAATTTTTAATGGCAGCTGATTACTTAACCAAACTTTCACACTTCCTTCCTGACAATAGTGAAAGCTGTGCCCTGACTTGCTTATCACTGCTGCCAAATGGCAAATACTTGCTTTTGCATGGGAGTTCCAGTTATTCTCAGTAACACAATAACTTCAGATAATGAATACAGACAAAGCACTGTGTTTCCCTCATTTTATTCTCTTGAATAGCAGAAAAATTTCAGCAAAATTCTAAAAATAAAATGAAATTTTTCAATCTAACTATTTCAACTAGCATCTGAAAGGGGTCTTCTAATGGGCCCTTGCTGTCTAGGTTGTGGCTAAGACAGTAAGAGTGCCAGCTGTGGGTTTCTGGCAAATAGATGGATGGCAGACAAAGATATATGTTTTTAAACCCTTATGAGCCATCTGGCCAGAGAAGAAACCTTGAAACTCGATTTTTTTCTCCCACTACAAGTATTCACTTGCCATCAGTCCTCTAATGGGGATGATGCTGTGGGAGAACACCTGTCTACACCAATTTTTTGTTCTCTTCAATCCATAATTATATATCCCTGGGAAAAAAGTTCTGAACTTCATACCACAGGCACCTCCAAGTAATTATTTCACTCTAAAATTACATTAGAAGTATTTTGTGGAGGTTTTTAAATTTTTTCTGTTTTAAAGAAGGCAATATATTTTAATAATAATGTGTTGAAATTTTTTATTAAACCCTCTATAAATTTAAGAAAATATTTTAAAAGGGGGTTTTTTTAATATTGAAAAACACCTTCTTTAACAAAAAAACTCAATCTTAGTCATTCAACACTTGACATGTCAAAACGAGAACGAGCATGCAATGTTACAGCTAAAAGGGGGCAGCTCTCACTGTGACAGATTAGTTTCAGCAACACCAAGAGCCACAACAGAAAAGCTTCTTGCATCTACTTGCATGAGTCTTATACTTAGCCTACCAACTTTAAAGCTCAGGAATTGCTTCTTCTGCTGTCTGTACAAAACCAAATAGAATCAGGGGATCATGCCCTCATGAAGTATCTGGACTGTATAATAGCAATAATTATAGAGCAGTATTATTAACAATCAGCCTACATTTTTCACTGTGACAGATTCAATGCACTATGGAATCCAACTTTTAATTGAAAAATAGTCAAACTATAGCATTGCTGCTTGCAAAGATAAACCTTTCATTTGTACACGGATGCAGTCTTGTCTCAGTCTAACGCAACAGCTTTGAGGAAGATTGCCCTCATCTGTCTCAACTGTTTGCTGTTTGCTAAACATAACACCTCAAATCTCCCTGAGACTAGAGAGCAAACTCGAGAGAATCTCGGCCTATGTTTTACTTAGCATGGAATAACTGCTTCCTTCAAGCATGATTTAAAACAGCCCAGAAGGATTCTGTTTGAGCCCCAGAAACTAACGTGCCAAAAAAGCACTGTTGGAAAACTGGGTACATACTCTGAAGCATGAGATGAAATTAAAAGATAACTAATTTTATATTTAAAATACTGATGTATCATATAGAAAGTTTATATAGAAAATAGTCCCTACAACACATTGTTCTATTGATCTATGCTGTGCTTAAAAAATCCCAAATTCGGGTATCACAGCCTTTGATTTGCACTGACATTAGTATGTGATGTGCCCTTTTATATCCCCGCAAGATACAGCTAGACTGATGTTGTGATAGTGGATGTCTTATTACTTTGTAGGTAAAAACACCACCTTCAACTCTAGGTCTTCGTTAGGGGCCAGTCAACAAATTGCAACTCATAAACTGAGATCTGATTTTGCAAAAGGGAGCCACATGTGAAAAACACTTGCTAGGTTGCATGATGTGATTGCTGGGAACAGTCAAATCTGCATTAAAAGACATATCAATCTAGAAAATTTATCTCAGAAAGAAAAATTCAGACACAAAAAATGTAATACATTAAATGAGTTAAATTACAAGGACAATGTTTGGAAATTTTGATAATCTCCTCTCTTTAACACGGAGGATTGAGGCTAAATAAGATTCAATATTCGTGTACAATTAGAAATACTGCCAGCTACATCCAAGGGCTGTTGGAATGTCCTCACAGACAGACCTTAATAAAGTTTTCTCCCTGCAATAAATGTTAAGTACATACATATTTAACCTTCTCAAGTTAACTAGAAGTGAGACAAAAATGGGAAAAAATAATCTGATTGAAAGAGAAATGTGCATCCTACTTTATTTCTGTGAATTTTGCATGTACAGTGAGCACAAACACCTCAAAGAATCACCCAAAGTTCTGCTCAGTTAATTACTGAAAAAATGTCCATGTGTTTAAGTGGAATTAGGGCAACTGACAGAGCAATTCTTTTTGCAATAACTTCGATAGCCAGTAAGTGCTCCTTGTACTGGGTCTGTCTGAGAAAGACAATTTTCCCCATAGCAGCCCTCCCAGTGCTGAGCTTTGCATGAGGAGCTAGAAAGCTGTTGATAACACACCAGTGCTTTGCCTACTGCTGAGCAGTGCTGGCACAGCATCAGAGCTGTCTCGCCAACATTCCCACCTTACCAGTAGGCTGGAGGTAGGCAAGATCTTGGGAGTGGATACAGGCAGGACAGCTGACCCAAACTGACCAAAGGGAGATTCCATACCATATGAAGTCTGCTCAGCAATAAAAGCAATGGAAGCTAAGAGAAAAAAGGTGGGGGGGGGCACTCATTTATTATGATATTTGTCTTCTGGAGCAAACAGTACATGTACTGAAGCCCTGCTTCCTGGGAAGTGTCTGGACATCACCTGCTGATTGAAAGTAGAGAATAAATCTTTTGTTTTCCTCTGCTTCTGCACACGGCCTTTCTTTTGCTTTATTAAACTGCCTGTATCTTGACACGGGAGGTTTTTTCCCATCTTATTTTCTCCTTTCTTATTTTCCTCCACCCTGTCCAACTCAGGAGGGAAGTGATAGAGCGGCTTGGAGGGCACCTGGCATCTAGCCAAGGTCAACCCACCACACTCCTCCAGATGTCATCCTGGAGAAAGCAGTGCACATCTATCTCGCATATTTGTCTCTGGGACAGGTGGCAATAAATTTCTACTTCTCTGCTTTAATTTTGATAGTCAGACAAGCAGACAGGCATTCATTTCACAGCGGATTCCTTTTTGTCAGCATTTCAGAATATTAGCTCTTTCACAGTCTTCCTAAAACTGAGTCTTAGTTCAAATTTCATGAACACCAGCAGCTGGTTCACATAAAGGTCAGTTTCTTAAGTTTCATCATTCTCCCTTGTATTGATTCACTTTAGCCACACAGAGAAGATCCAAGCTTACTTCTGCTTCACCACAGAACGTTTCGGATGTTACACAGTGGGGAAATATAACAAGTCTGAACTGATCAGTATGTGAAAACATGTTAAGGTAACTTTCGTGGAAAATTGGACTGATGCTGCTTCTACAGCTAAAATCCACTACAGCACAAGAAAAAAAGAGTGACATTCCAGCGAGACATGCATTCCTACTAATTATCATGAATCAGGGTGGAGGAACTTCATTTAGTATTTAACACATCATGGCTCTCTTTTCAAGTCCTCGATCTTCTTGCATGGATGCCAATTTAACATTCAGAATAAAGTAAGATCTTTAAACAAAACAATATCTACATAGAAAAGTTATGTTTCCTATAATAGGTCAGTGGTAATACACAATGAAAATTGCTTTTTCAGTATTTGATACTGGACTCTGATACTGCTAATGTCACTAAAAACGTAATCTTAGAAACACCTGAAGTAGCCTTTACAATAACAATCTAAAAAGATTTACAATGGACTTACAGGTTTACCTAGGATCCAGACATGAGATTTTAAAGAATATAGATGTTGTCTAAGTGGAGGCTTAAAGCACAGTTGCACTGAAGCCATCTTAAAGGATCCAGCACTTTAAGGGAGTGTAGTTTACTTGTGTCACATTATATTGCAATCTCCCATGCTGATATCCCTTATATGTTAATTACCAGAGCAGCAGCCAATGTAATCACTCATCAGTGGTGGCCCAATGCCAAAAGTTTTTGCTATGGTTCTTGAATTTCTGCTCTCTATGTTACCGAAAAGAATCCTTGCTACTGCTTCACTATGCAGTGAATGCCTTTGTCTTCCAGACACCTCGGCTATTTTGTAACTCCTACAAAACATCTGTGCAACTACTGCAGAACACTTCGGGTGCTGACGGGCTATCAGAAGGGACTTGCTGGAAGAAATCAGAAATGTAATCAACAAGAAAGAAAAGGGTCACAAAAATCCAGATAACTGTTTTAATGTAAATGATGAGAGGAAAAATATAACAGGGCTGAGTGCAGAATAGACAGGAACGGGATGACAACAGAAGAGCATAAAATGAACATGGGTAGAGGTCAGTGAAAGAAAGGAACTGGATTTGGGCTGCACTCCCCACAGCTGAGTTTGGCTACCACTGAAGCCAACAGAGGGGATTAGACAATGCCTTTTGCTATGAGGGGCAGTCAAGCCCCTGCCAAGCCTAGAAAACTTTTACAAGGAATAGAAGGCGTTGAGATTCCCTTAGACACAAGAATAAAGTCTCTCCTTCTGCAGGAAAGATGCAAGATTTCCTTGAGGAGTGGGAGGAAAAGGAAATGCCTTCTACAACCAGAAAGCAGAAGGAAGGCACAGGATCCTCACCCTGCAAACAGCACCCCAGCTCACTTGGGTATGACATTGCCAGGAGGTGAACAAGAAAAGCATGTGCTGTAACTACAACACTTCAAAAGCCATGTCAGTGAAAAATATTACACCAGCTCCTATCATGCATGCCCATATTATAGTGAAATTGTATGGTTTTCAGTTGTATATTACTTTTAAGAAACGGGTGATGTCTATTTGTTTATACTGAACCTAAAAGCAATCTCTTTTACAAATTAAAACTCTCATGAAAAGTCTGATTCTTTTTCTTATTCAATACAGCGCATTAGCAATCATTTAAAAAGTATAGACTTAAAGCAGTATTGCTGATCAAATATAATATATTGCATTAGAAATAAATTCCATATTAAAATAGGGACTTTTACTAAAGAATTACTTTTTTTTTCAAATAAATTACTGAAACTTTTGCATTATGAAAGCTCTCAGGCAAAATTAATGGTTTTGTTTTGCAAATTAATTTAGATATTAAAAAATTATATTTTCAACCAAGATCTCAGTTACTCAGATTAAATATTAACCAAAAGCTGTCTTCTGCTTAAATAGAATTTAGCCTTTGAAGTGTTTTTATTAATCTCTTCTGATGTAGGTGCTTGAAATTCTATGAAAGTGCTGCTGCTACCAGTTCTGTGCATCACTTACTGTAATTTATTTTCAGAACATAATTCTATTTATAAATGAAAATCCTATTAAAAGAAGACAAGAAAAATTAGTCCTAGACTTTGCATTGGTAGAGTAGAAACAAAATGAGCGGCCTAACCTGAAGTGACATTTACAAATTACCTGTTAATTTAAACTGGGTTGAAGGATGACAGAGTTTAGTCGGACTGACAGGAAGTACCGAAGGAATGACAGTTGGGCCTATAGTGGCCATAAAGCTCCCACAGCAAGCACATTTATCTGCTTCTCTGGGAAAACCTTCCCTTGTAGTAAATAATATATTTGTAAAAATATTTACTTCGTGGTAGCCCAGTGACTGAACATTTTATGGAGCTGAACTCCTCCCCCACTCTGCCATCCCCTCCTTTTAATTCTCGTTTTTACTAGGGATAAGAGCTTTAAGATGGCCACCTGCCTTTAGTCACATGGTTGATCCATCACCACCCCCCTAAAGCTAAACCACATGATTTTCTTAATGAAAATGAGACAAGAAGTGACAAGGCTTGTATCCTTTAGTTGCTTCAGGATAACATTCATGCCCTGAGACCAGTTCCTTTGTTTGCTAGACATTCTTTGAACAGACACGATTGCGTATCAAGGCCATGCAGTGCCAAATATTTATAAGGATAATAATAGCTGCTCTCACTCCACTTACAAATAGCACTGAGAAGACTCAGAACAAAGTGCTAAGAGTCTTGTTATTTATTCACCTTTGAAAACCAAAATATTTTCTGAAGGAAAGGCTCCAGTGTCTTAAACACTTTCCACGTGTACAAACTTTTATAAAATATTTAAGGTACAAATGGAATATTTGGGAGTCTCAAAATAATCTAGTGACAATTGTCTGGGAATCTGTCCCTCTTATGACAAACAACAAAGGACCATGCCAGTCAGCTACTGTAGCTCTTTCCTGCAAGGGAGCACCACACGCACGTGGAGACACAAATACTCAGGCACATATGCAGGCTATAGTTAGGATAACTCAGCTCACACACAAAATGCTCTGGTGCATGCTAAATGAAAAATACTTTAATATTTTTAAAGAGCAAGCTGTATTTTATGTACACATAGACATGCCTGAACATAAATTTAAAATGTTATACCTTGGTTTAGGGATCTAAAAAGCGTTATCTCCCGGGCCAGGCTGCCATGGTCTGCCCCTCACCCACAGTGCCTCGTGCAGTCCACAGGCCATGTTGCAACTACACTGTGCGTACCCTTGGGGGACGCAACCTGTGCTGATATAATGCAGCTGGGTATAATTATAAATGTATCTTTATATTTGCAAGAAATAAAAGTTGTATAAATTCCTCTGCCTCCATGAACATGAGTGTATTTATAGATACAAAACAAACGGTATGTTCGATCGTGTTTATGTTCCAGAGCAAAGGCATGAATTCCTAGAAGCTATTTCAACAAAATTCAGAAGGCCTCATTTTAATACCATTTCCACAAACCTTGCTTTTGAATTTGACAGTCAAAACACAGAAATGTCAACCATAACCAAGCCTGCAACACCAAACAAACTCAGGGTTTCTGTAGGGTGCTGTGGAAGACTTGCCAGCAGGTACCATCATCTTGCAATAGACATTTAAAATGTAATTAATTTCTGATTTTTAATCTTAGCATGGGACCCCTGAATTTTTTCTTTTTAAATAGTGGTTTGACAGGGATGTAATTTTGCACCTACTGTACAAAAGATTTTCCTTATTTAATAGCAGAATATAAATTCTGGAAGGAAAAAAAAAATCTTATTATTATGGAAGAATAGTAAAATAAGATCTACAGTACCATTATTTTTTTAAATTAGACATTGTACCTTAGTCAAAAGATCCAAATATAGACTGTGCTCTGGCCTGTAGTATGCCATTGATGAAAAATGGTCCTCAAGTTCTGCTTAAAGAGTCCGAGAGGACACAATTAATATTTTGATTTCTCTCAGGAAAAAAGGGGCTCCTGCAATACATAAAAGTTTTGAAGCTCTACTGATAGTGGGAGGAAAGTAACAATAAAGAGTAAAAATGGGGTAAAAAAAAAAGAAAACTGAGTTACTATATTTGATATGCTAGCCACAGACCTCCTCCCTCACTAAAACTAGTAAGGGTTCACCTCCCTCACAGAAAGGAGAAATGACCAGTGGGGGGTATCTAGCTACAGAGTAAGAAAGATCTTTACTATGGAGATGCTCAATACAATGAGGAGAAACATAACCCCATCTCCAGCTTGACTCTATGACATAGAATGCTTTCATGTGTCTTTGTGCATCTTTCATATATCATTGGAGAGACTGTCTTCCATTTAGATTTGGAGATGGAACTAATATACAACATTTTATTAATTCTCTCCCACACATCTTTGCCCAGAAAGCTGAATACCCCTTTGACCAATCACAATTATTTATCCCAGTTTATTAAGTGTTGCTGTACTGTAAGACTGATATTCTTGCCCTTATACAGTGTATCAAGGACATATGATAATGATAACGATCAATGTTATTTTAACACCGCACAAAGGCCAGGATGTCAATGCCATTTCTTCGTTAGAAAAGAATACTATTGATTATTAACTAGAGACTAGCTAGAAATGAAGAAATTAATAGGCAGATTACCCAACTACCAATTACCTGCAAAGACTTAGTCAGGTATTTGGGATGCAAATTAGTTACATGTGGTGGTGGAGGTGGACTTGTTCAATATTCAGCACCATTATTTCGATTGGTTGTATTACAGGAGAAGGAATTTAGGGCTATAGTTGCACCAAATGGAACGAAAGAGGTTACTTTTTAGTTAAGTCATGTCTACTTTCAAACTATCACATGAAAAGTTCTCTCAGAACTAGACCAATGAAATGCAGCAAACGGAGCTAATACTCATTGTGCCTTGGGAGTCATTATATGTTAGTCAGTGACTGAATAACATCAAATACTATACTGGGAAGGTTTGGCCTCTTCCAAGTGTCTGAATGCTACTTCGGTACCCCTGAGGCTCCAGTTACTGGGTTCACACCATATGTACTTAGTTCACATCATCTCTGTCCAGAGAATCTCCATTGGGTTTCTACTATCAAAAGATCTAATTGCTTTCTACACATGCAGAAAAGGTAAAATTCACTGCTGTCTGCTGGGGTTTATTCTTACAACTGCAGAAATTCATACCTTTCACCTTTTTTTTTCCTTTGGTTTTTTTTTCATTACCTGCCTTCTATTGCATTTTAGAAGAGTTAATTCTGATGCCCTGGCAGAAAAAAATAAGATCTACAAGGCACTTTGCAGCTCAGACTGCTGCTTCAGGAGGTCATGTCACTAGATATGAAGCATTTTATGTAGGACTCCAACCAGCATTCTGAATTCCCTGATTCCTGTTACCCCAGGGAAAATGGGTGCCAGCAATAAGTCGCATGTCTGTACAATGGCAGAAGACCTTCTTATTCTTTGTTTGCTAAATAGTCAGTTATCTTTGGAAAACACTCCCAAATGGTTTTTTAAAATTTTATTCCACATTCTAAAAATACCACTGCAAACCTAATGCATACAGCTGATGTACCTTCATCAGAGCCCTTCATTTTCAGAGGGAATTTACATTATTGGAATCCTGTTTTCTGTCCCTCTGGTAACTGAGCATCACAGTGCTGTGGTAACTGAGCATCACAGTGCTGATCATTCAGAGCAAAGGAGAACTATGGTCTGCATGCCATCCTAAAATACTTCTAGCTTTGTCACAGCTATAAGACTTGAAGGAGGAATTAATTCAGAGAAATCCTTTGGTCTATGTCTCACAGTCAGCTTAGATCTTACAAAAAGGGGTAGAAGCGGGAAAACTGTATTCCTTACAATTCTGCATCTCATAGTGATGAGACCACTTGAGGAGAAAACAGTGTTTTCAGGCTGCCAAGCAGACATCAGGTAAAACCAGGAAGCTCTTACTTCCTTATTGGAATCACAGTCTGAGCATAAAAGTGATTTAGATGCTTAAATACATTCTCTAAGCACCACCGGGATTCTTGAAAATCACTGTTCTGTTGCAAAACCTTCACAAAAGCCCCCAGATTTCTACTGGTAGCAAGGCTAGAAACTGCTTAAACATGACCATGTGAAGCAGCTTGGTGACTGACCCACACCTGGACCCAACAGCCTTCAAAAATTAGACACCTGTCCATCCCCTCAAAAGAGTTCATCAGATAGCTGTCTGTACAGCACTGCCCAGCCCACACAGCAAGCTGGAGGCTCTGTGTTGCTGCCACTCAGCCTCGTAAATCTAGACATTGCTGTAGTACTTAGGACACGCTGTCAATTCCCCCATGTGATTTGGAGCAATGACTGAACTCAGGTCTCCCTCCTCCTAGGACCCTCATAAGATGAGATCCTCAGAGGCAAGTCTTTCTCAGCAGTGCTCATTGAGGCTGTTCTATTCTCTTTAAATTGCTTAAACATTCTTTGGGACAAGGAAAGAGGAGGGATGTGTTCAGGCTGGCAGCCAGAACAACCCCTAAGAAACCCAATTATTCATTATTGCACACCAAGTTTCCCCTGTATCATTCTGATCACGCCACACAGCAGCCGTTTTCTGGGGCCACAAGGCATAAGAGCAAAGCAGCAGAAGCATCAAGAGGGAGACACAGAGGGAACAGCAACAACAGCAAGACACACTCTGCATAATGAGCAAGGCTATCAGCTGCATACCTACACTGGCCATCCCAACCAAAGGCAGTGGCACCCCAGAGATGCATGGAAACTTAAGGAATGAAGAGGATAGGGAACACTTCCCTTTAGATGCCATAAAACCTACAAACCAGGGTTGAAACTTCACTTGAAAACTTACTGCCTTAATCAACCATAGATGAACTGCACAAGAAATACGTAAAAGGAAGGGACGGGTGTGCAGAAAACAGGGTATCCACAATAATATGTTGATCATTTGCCATCTTCTCCTTCTACAGAGGCAACTTAAAAAAAATGGGCAAAAGTCCAAAGAATGCATTTCTAGGTCTATGGAGTAGTTTTTCAACCTACTATTCACGTAAACTAAGGCAGTATCTGCCAGAAATAAAACTTCTTTCTTTCAAAGATTCTTTTAAATAATGCTGTGTTCTTTGCCTTTTTTTGCTTAGAGGATGCTCAGATTGATGAATTCGCTGATTTTCAGAGGAATCTTTTGGGTTTTGAACCAGATCCTTATTGCTGCAGATAGCACACACCAGAATGCGTACAATCATTTTATTCCCACTGGAATATGTGAAACATTTGGAGACTGTTTCCAGCTTTGGCAATAACTCCATGCTGTTATGACATCAGCCTAATTATCATGGCCACTTTCATTTGGTTCTTTCTAGCCCGCAGGGACAGGGGCCTGCAAGTGGCAGTGTGTGACAGAACCTGTGCTGCATTCTCTGTAACCTCCCTGATTCTTTCTTTCCAAACGGAGACTTTCACATCTGTGCTCAGAAAACCCTTTTTAACAAATCTTTAGACAGAGGACTAAGGCAAGACTGAGGACCCCATACATAGGATCTTTGGAGCATTCTTTTAAAAGAAATTTAGCTCTAGCCCTACTGAATTTATATTTCACCATGTCAGAGTGAACTAAGTGGGGTGTGACAAACAAATGCTTACTTGTCCATTGCTTTCCATCTCCTTGTGCTCATTTGGATGCTACAATAATAAAAAGAAGACACACTGAAAGCAAAGAGCATTAGTGGCAGAAGTCTCCAATCCCCTTTCCTATGGGAAAACAAATAAAATAAAAATCTATTAAAAAATAAAAATCTATTAAAAATCTATTCCTTCCATCTATTTGTATTTCTTTTTTGACCAGTAAAAATTTAAGATGCAAATACTGACATCTGCCATGAATATTTTTAAGTCTAAACTGGGAGAACTGGTTAATGTAAGAGGGTTTTGGATACTTACTAAAAACCCTGGGGCCCTAACTGGATAGACTCAGGCCAAGATATGCAGTCTAAGGAGCTCTTGTGGCTTTGCTTTGATTAAGATAGTATCTAAGGGAATAAATATCCTCACCATCATGTGCCTTGGGTATGAATGTCTGGTCTTACAGCCATACTAAAGGCCCTTAGGACTATGCACTGGCCAAACATTGAAACTACAGATTCAGCGCTCCTTTCCAGGGCAGTCTGAAGGATTTCCTAGAGCTTGAACAAAAATACTGAGAAAGTAGTTGTTTATACTTCCTGTAGTTTTTCAAAGATAGTCATAAAAGACTTTGATCATTAAATGAAAATGGATAATATCCCAAATTCACCCAGGGACCACAGCTATAGAATCTCAGGAGAGTTTCTTCAGTGGGTATATCCTTCCCTGTTCAAGGCTTCTGTTCTTTGATACGATCAGTTAATTTGCTTATCTTAAATGCTGACTGGCATGCAAGATATACAAGGTACATCACATAGAAATAAATACATAAAATTTTAGCTCCCTTAATTTTACCAGACAGATTTAATAAATGCACATAACTAATGGGTATATAATGACTTCCTAAACTCCTACTTGTAGATCATGCATTCTATTTCCCAGTACATATTTTTTCCCATTAAAAATTAAATTGGAAAGTCAACAAGAAAGAAATCATACTGGGGACATTTTCTATCCATTCCTTTACATTTTCACTCTTTGCAGAATGTGAATAGTATATTTTTATGGCATGTTTGGTTGCCATTCAAAACATTTTTTTTTTAATTGAATAGCAAAATTATTAGGTGAGTAGAATCCTGTATGCATAATAAGAGCACAATTTAAAGGTGTCCCTAGGCTAATTTATGAAGCACTAAATCAATTGGAAAGTTTTTCCTTTTTCTTAAAGAGGAAACCTGCTTTTTCAGCTGGTTTTGTCTGTTTTCATGGTCTGCACATTGATCATAGCCTGGTACAGTTAGCCAAATGCATATGGGAAAAGAAACATCCGAGGGATTAAACTAATGATATGTACACTCTTTGTTGGTTTGTTTCACTTCCTTTCCTAAATGAATTCCCTGTTAACTAGTCCACAAGCCATTACTGAATAAGGTCCACAGGCACCGACCAGTGTGATAGAGAATACAATTAATGCACAGGAGGTTTGCAAACAGGTATTTGTGGTTGCACAAAGACCAGGCTTGTAAGTTAACCTAGTAAAATGTTATGTGAAATACCTTTCTTCACAGCCCAGCAAGGATGTGTAGGCACATTACGTTTCTAATAAACTATGGAAATAAATGTGCATTCCAGAGTAGGTGGTGTTGCTTCTTACTGTCACTGTGTGAAAACAATCCTTCGTGCACACATGCAGATCTCAAAGCACATTACAAAATCAAGCAGGTAGCACTCCCATTTGCATCGATGGGGGACAGAACCACGCAGATGGCACAAACCACCTGACTCATCCAGCAACAGAGACAAAAACAAAACACAAGGCTCTTACCTAGATCAGCACATTATTGCTGACTTTCATTTTGCATTTGTTGATTGTGCTTTACAGAAACATGTTCCAAAATGATATTTTATCCACAGGTAATTTTTACTGATGGCAGTTGATGGACTTTCCCAGTCCAAAAGTTCTCTGAGGAGAAATAGTTTGCAGTTTATACACTGCTCTACAGATAGCCCTATAAAGATTTTTTTGTCCTAGTTTCAAGCATAAGAAGTTACAGAGAAAAATCATTGTGTTAAGAGGGCCCACCTGACAGTTTTGGACTGACTAATATGGGCACTCACCTTAGACAAGTAAGAAGCTCTTCTTGAGAAAGAGGCAGAAAAGACAGCAGAAATTTCAGCTCACTGAGGGCTATTGTAACAGTGTAGTCATTGACTGAGAAGGCAGTTCCTATGTTTTGGTTGTTTTCATGTTTGATTTGAAATGTAATCTGTTCCATTATTATGTACTCTCATCATGGGATGTTAAATTAGACATATTGAGGAAATTCCAAACTTCAAACACATCACCAGTTGTTAAATTGGTAACAGTTACATCCTAAACTGCTAAAATGGACCTGATTCTATCCAGCAGAACTACACTATGGATTCATAGAGCTAGCATTTGATTTTATGGTCATGTTTTATGCCTCTCCTTAACTAAAGAGAACCTAAGGATTTGGATCTATGTATTTTTGTTCTTCAGAAGGACAAATTACGTTTCCTGTTCATGTAACTAGCATGAGTGCTACATCCTCCTACATGACACAGTTTAAAAGGTATAATTAGCAAAACACAGTCCTTATTTGTCTTACAGATGCCACCATCTGATGCTGAAAGGGAGAATATTCTATTCTTATATCAGTGTTGACGATAACCAGAATAGCTTGAACTTCACCAAATATCCTGTCCCAAGAAGCTGCCTTTTTAATATCGGACTTTTTACGGCTGTTATCTATAGGAAGAACAGAAAATTACACACAGAAATATAATTTGGAATTTTTAAAATACCTTCAAGCATTTTAGATTCATAAATTGAGATAAACATAAATTTTTCCATTTGGAATACATAATACTACTCCTCTATCACTTTTATTTGAAAGAAAGCTGTATTTATTTAGTTGGCTTGTTCTCTGTGATACTCTCTTCTTTACAGCTATGTAATGTCTACACGAAAGGCTGTTCAACCAGCTGCTTAGTAGCTCCTCAGAGTAGTTCCTTCAATTACTCTGAAAAATCTCTTCCAAGATGCCTTACCCTAAACTCTCCATAATCAGAGCAGCCATAGAAGACTGTGGTGTAGCAGTCCTTAACAGTGCAACATGCACTCAAATATTTCATCTGCATGTGTACACTTAGGTTATTTTAAGGTAGGTGTTGAAACCCACAGGCAGCATATTGGACTGGGTGAACAATCAGGGCCACTGGAAGACTTTACTAAAAAGTTATGCCTGGATTCACCACAGGAGAAGGCAAATAGGACAAAGAGAACTTATCATAGGATTTAATGACATTAGCATGCCATTCCAGTGACACTGAGGAGGTGTGACATCTGTTCCACAGGCTGGAGTTGCAATGGGCAGTGAGAGAAATGTTCCTTTAATTCAACAGACATAGAGTTTATTTTACCAGTTGGAAGTAACTGCACTCTTTGAAAGTAAACAGGACCAACAGACATGCATTACTTTAAGACCTAGTAAGCCCCTTTCAGAGGGCAGAAGCATTGCACCAGTCTCATGCTGGCCTCATTTGTACGACTGAAATTCATCCCAAATACACCACACAAAACACTGCAGAATTTCTGTGCCTGCAAGAAGAAAAAAGGACTGTTCCTAATGTTTTATTAAAGTCTCGTAATTCTAAACAAGTGTGGTGCCATTTTATATGTGTTGGCAATATCCTCATGAATACCTGTGACAAGTGTCATTAACGTAAAATACAAAGTGGAATTGGGCATGATTTAAAATTTAGACATGCACTTGCCACATTTAAAAATATACTTCACAGATATATTTTTAAACCGTATATTTTTCAAAAACAAGTCAATTCAATGCCTTATATTCTGAGTTTTAATTCCAATCAAGCTAATTTCTAGTCATCATAAACACATACCTGCCAGTAATGAAGGTTGTTTAATTAGGTCCAGATAAAATAGCTACAATTCTGTTTCTGATCCACCTGTCAAAGCAAATCAGTCTTTTACATGACTTTAAAAAAAACAAATTAGACTAGCTGATGATTTTTTGAATATTCAAGTAGACATACTGAAGATAAATCCAAACCAAACTTGTGGCTGAACAAAAGCCTGGAACATGACCCCAAAGACAAAGAGATCTTGTTCTGCCAGAAGCAGATTTCCAAGCTTGGCATTTGAGGATTAGGAAGTCAAGGACAGTGCGCTAAAAAGTGCTACTGGAAAGGATAGCAGTGACTTCCACAGCTTAGGGCAAGGTAACATTTCAATGCTATGTAAAATTAAACACAAATAACAATGTTAAAGGTCCTACTTAACGCCCCAAAGCCAGGTGATTTCAGAACAGAGATGTCCAACTCATGCCACTATAGTTCTATGGAAAAAACCCCCAACTTTGCTGTTCCTGCTACTGTTACAGAAACAAGTAGAAAATCTAAAAGGGCTAATAGGCTTGAATGCTAAATAATAATATTTTTTTCATTGGATTTTAAGATGGGCTGGTCGGCTGTGTACAAATACATTTACTGGTAGGCAAATGGCAACAAAAATTGACTGTCACAAATGGATTTGACATATAAGATGTTAATTAAAAGAACTTAGTACAGCTCTGAGAAATTGACAGCAATTGCTCAATACTATAGGAGCCAGGCCAACAATCTCCAAAAGTGTAGGATTAGGCATAAGTGTTAGGCAATAGACTAGAGAGAAAATAGTGATTAAAAGCACCTCTCAGACACACACTGGTAACATCTAGAACACAAAAAAGGTAACTCAAATTTTAATATAGAAATTATCTACTAGGCTCTGGTACGCAAATGAGTCAATATGTCCTTGCTGTTTCTGTGCTTACTGTGTACTCAATCCATTAGGTGAGTACTCACCAAAAAATGGCAGGGTTTATCACGGTTTTTCTCATTTGAGCCTACCAGTTACTCTGCTCAGATGACACTTCTCTTGTTCTTTGATTCCCTATCAAAGCAGTTCTACTGATGTTACTTATTAGAGCACTAACTTTCCTCCATTCATTTATGCAGATTGCATTGGCAATTGTTGTGCCTTCTAGAAGATGAACTTTTAAATTTTGATTGATTTATAATTCATGATGACTTGTTCTTTTCTTCTGACTGGCATTCTAAGCACCATCCTCAAACTGTCTTTAATTTGTTTAGATTGGACATTTTTTGATTCGGCTTTCCAAAACCAGTGAGAGTCGATATTATCACATGTATGCACTGATTTCTTAGCTTACACAGATAATTCCTTTAAAACACAGCTATGGTAGAAAGAGGGCACAGTTGTTATGGCTGTGCCAGTTTCCATAATGTTTGGGGGTTTTAATTCTGTTCTCCATGAATAAAATCCAATAAAGTCTCTATGAATAAAATCCAATAAAGTCAGGGTTCTTCCATTTCCCCCATCACATTCATATGAGAGGAAGTTACGAGTATCAAAGTCTCAAAATCCATTCATGTTTGTTTCGTTAGAGTCTCTCCACTTAATTGAAAGGAAATTTTTCTTGCTAGATGATGCAGTCTCATTCTAGATTTGAATCTCACAACCTTATGTTGTGAAAATAGCAAGGCATGAACTTGTTATGCCTACATATTGCAACAGGTTTCACAGGTCCTCCTTGAAATGAGGATATGACTTGTTTTCACCCTTAGCTTATTTTGCTCAGGTTATAAATGGAACAAATTAGGATCATGAGTCAGAGGATGAGATTTTTTTATTATACTATTAGGTCTCAGCTTGGGAAGACCTGTGTGTTGACTTGGTTGCCAAACTAAGGAACAGAATTCCACAAGTGATTCATACTTGCTTTACCTAGAACACATGCCGTTCTTTCTAGTTCTTTCTAGTACTGGCTGCCCAATATTCTCTCTTATTTCTACAGTTCTGAAATCACAGGTTGATATGGTTCTGTCTGTATCTCTGAGAAGGAGACGCAGCTATAGGTGGCTGGCTGTTTAACAGCTGCCTCTTAAAAAGGGTTGTTTTAACCTGGGCATTTGTACACAGTCCTCTCCCGAGGATATGCTTTATATTAATTAGCCACCATGTCCAAAAGACTTACAGATTCTTGTCTCTCACTGTCACTTCCACCATACTTAAATGGGATTGTATTGAGCTATTTTATTTATGTGCTTTTTTTCCTCTAGATCAGAAGTAGATGATATTTATTTGAAATACAGTTGCAGCATTTTTTCTGAATATATCATATATTATTGCACTTTGAGCCTGCAATATACTGCAAAACTCCTAAAGACTACAAAATATAAAACTCTGGATTTTTGCTTCCCCTTTTTTGGAAACAAATAGAATCATAGAATCATAGAATACCCTGAGTTGGAAGGAACCCACAAGTATCATCAAAGTCCAGCTGGCTCTGCACAGAGCAGCCCCAAAAATCCCACCATGCACCTGAGAGCTTTGTCCAAAGGCTTCTTGAACTCTGTCAGGCTGGTGCTCTGACCCCTTCCCTGGGGAGCTCTTCCAGTGCCCAGCCACCCTGAAGAACCTTTTCCTGATATCCTACCTAAACCTCCCCCAACACAACTTCATGCTGCTTCCTTGAGTCCTGTCACTGGTTACCTCAGAGAAGAGAACAGTGCCTTCCCCTCCTCTTCCCCTCACAAGGAAGTTGTAACTGCAGTGAGGTCTCCCCTCAGTCTCCTCCAGGCTGAACAGACCAAGTAACCTCAGCCTGTCCTCACACGGCTTCTCCTCAACACCCTTCACCATCTCTGTTGCCCTCCTTTGGACACTCTCTAATAGCTTTATATTCTTCTTATATTATGATAATAATATAAGAAAACTACCCCCAGAATCAAGGTGAGGACACAGCAGTGCAGAGCAGAGAAGAACAATCACCTTCCTTGCCTGGCGATGAATCATCTGCTACATAATCATCACTGCTTCTTCGCAAGACCTGAACTCTGGATTAAAGATGTTAAGAATACTGGCAAAAGTTGGCCAGCGGTAGATTATTTATGCTCACACTTTGCTGACAGGTTAACTCAGATTATCGGCTGTAAGGTTTTTGCCACAAGGAGCAATGAAGGCCACATGGGATGCCACTAACTCTACTGACATTTAACCAGTCTAAATTGGTTGATACAAAAGCATGTTTGTTTATTTGACCTCTATTTACTATAAAAACTGCTAGACCTCCAATGCTATTCAGGGTTTTGCTAATCTCTCTCCAAATTTCTGCTTCTCTGCAGGTCACTGGCTGCAGAGAGCCTGCCTTTGTAAGGTGTTCTGTGTCATTTTTTGGTGTTAGGATGATACAGTTATTTGCTTATCCCATCAGAACTGGGTTTTCCACCTCTTCATGATATTGTGTGCTCCAATTAATTTTTATTTCATCTCTCACCTAGCCTTAGCATCTCTGGCACAATGTTTCACCAGTTATACACTCTTCATTAGCACAAAACTCAGTTTGTCAGTGCTTATCTGGGTTGTAAAAGGGGGAAAACCCCATGACTTACATCACAAGCCTCTTCAGAGTGCTCAAAATCATGCCTTTAAGACATGCTTTCAGCAAGCCAGTAAGTACTGTACCTTTTTCCCCAACTACAGAGAGCAGGGAGGTGAGGCATTTCACTGTGTAAAATGGCACGTACATTTTGTACATCTCACATTTTAATGCTATTAGCTCAAAGTATTGAATTAAATTGAGGGAGGTTAATGAAAAGTTTCAGCTGTGATTGCGGTGACCATGATGAGGGAAAGGGGCAAGAGAAATGGCAGTTTTAACAATCAAACCCCCTCAACACATTGCTTTAACACTACTGCCATAACACAGTGAAATGCCACAGTTAATCAGATCACACTTACTGCCAACGCTCTCCACTAAGTTCTTGTGACTCCCCTGTTGGGATGTTCTACAAGATGATCATGTTCTTCATTAATGCTACATAAAGGTAGATGCCACACAAATTATTATCCTTAATTGTTTATGGTTATAAATACAGGAGTTATTTATTTGTTTGGCATTCCAATTTTAAATTGGCATTATAACTACATAAAGTACAATCAAATCCCTGTTCCCCTGTAAATCTCAGTGTCCACAAAATAGAAGGCTACAAGCACCTAGCAGCTGTGTTGTACCATACAAGGCTTCCAGTATATGCTGGAAGTATTTTGCTTAGCTCACTAAATACCAGAAGTGAGTCTGTCACTAGATCAGATAGTCACATCTTCTTGCTTCAAATATTTATTTCTCTGCCTCTATTAGATTGTAAGCAAACATCTGACTGGTTGAAACCTCCTGGAGGGTCTCATCACATTTTAGGATTGGCCCTTTCTCCATATCAATAAAATTCAATTGCAATGTATTTCTAGTGCTAGCATATGTCTAGAGGAATAAATTATTCTATAAAGGGCTCACTTTTCGCTGTAGTATCCCCTCATGTTCTCAGGATAAAAGGAAACCAAGAAGCCTAGGCTTGTAGAGGAAGAAAGATAGTATTGGCCAGCAACAACAGCATTAGATGTGGATGTACTAGACCCTAGTTCAAGTCACTGTTTCCTCTGTGCCTTGAGCGAGTGAGTGAGATTATTTCTATAAACAGGATTAAGAGCACTTACAACTACAACTCCAGGCTATTTCAGAGTTAAACAATTAAATGATTTTGGCCTATTTTGATACTTCAATCACACAGGCTCCCCAAAGCAGATAACTTCTTCAGATTATACTAAAACTAACAAAAAGTCATAGGAAATAGAAAACATCTTCCACAATTTCGTTCACTACTGATCTTAAAAATTTCCATTAGCAATATTATTTATACGTCACATCAATATTCTGAAAACTAAGAAAAAAGCACCTGTATCAAGGAGGAGAAAATGTGTTCCCATTATCAGTAGGTGGGTAAGTCCTGTTTTGGGTGGGGACTGGTGAGCTCCAGTAAGGCTCTGGTAAATGTGGGAGCAAAGCTTCCCATGTTCTCACTGCCACCTATATGAGCTCAGCTCCTTGCAGCAGAGATGTGGTGCAATAGGCTCCTGTAAATGAAGGCAGGCCCACACTCCTTCTGAGTCTGAAAATACTGCTATGGACGATGGCAGGTGGGAGGGGATCTATCCCAGCACTGGAGTAGGGGCTTACAAAAGAAGGGTAGAGTAAATCCTTTGGGGACTGCAAAATCTTAGACCTTTGCAACTTAAATCTATCGGAACACTTTTAGCAGAACCCTACATGAATAAAAGTGGTTATAGGAATATGACAAATAGGAAGAGGAATAATCTGCATCACTCATGAGAATAATGTCTGATAAATTTTGTTAGTCTCTTCTTTATATAGTGGAGGGGTTGTGGCTTTTACAATTTTACAGATATTAATTTGATGAAATAGGTTATAGAAAGGTTGATGAAAGGTTTTAATCATAACTGTGATGACCATGACCTAACAGAAGGCCAGGGAATCTTGCAATTAAAAAAGAATACCAAAATTCCATTTATCCATTTGTAGAACACAAAGAAATGCCACCATTAATTATACACCACACTGATTGCTAGAAAAGCTGCCATGTATCCCTTTGACACATCACTTGAATGGTGATTCTATGCCACTTTCACCAATACTATCTCTCTACAACCTTCGAAGTTACTGGTGCCATATACTATGGCTCAAAATGCTGATCACATAGTTTGTGTAGAGGTGAAGCAGAAAAATCTCATTGAAATCTGTGACTTGGATCTTTCTGTACCATCCTATAATACAGAGCAGAACCCTCCTCTTTGTTCATAAAAATATGCACCTATAAAATAATGTATGTACTGTCTGCTGAATATTCTCTACTATTCATGAAGTTAAAATTAACACCTTATTTTAATTGCTTATCAGTTCCATAAGCATAATTCCCATGATTTAACCTGCTTTCATAGGGATCTGCTACCTTTCCATATAGAACTTCACATTTTTATGAATTTTTACTGTTTAAAATGTATATGTATGTAAATTATTATGCATCTGAGCCTTTCACATCAGAGGTACACTATAAATACTAAATCAACGTGGAAAACATCATGTCTGCTTTAACTTGACTTGATTATGGCTAAATATGAAAAAATAAATTAGCATTTTACTCTATTTTTAGTTGTCTTCATTGTATTATACTGTATATTTGCTTCAAGTGTGTAGATTAACACCTCTCCCAACTATTTCCTATAGGTTTATGCTAATAAAGTGTAACTTGAGACAGCACATGAGGGACTAGGAAGAGAAAGTCAAATGTCTAATACAGATGTTCCTTAACTGAAGGACAAATATGCTGGAAACCTTGGGATATTGAGTTTTGTCCTTTCTGAGAACAGATCTATCTATTGCAGCTAGTAAATTTAGCACAAGTTGAGTTTAAAAAAGGCTAAGACAATATAAAGCTTTCTTCTAATTTGGATTACATTTTTGCTCATGTTTTCCGTAACTTATTATTGATTACTCTTAGATTTATTACCTATATTTTAGCTAATGATTCAAGCAATTTTAAAAATAAAGCAAATAAAGTAACAAAATGCTGCAATTCAGCAATTGTGCCAAAGACCATTTTTCTTGTCCATGGACGTGATTGACATAGGAATGTGACTCAGGAAGAAAACATAAAGAAAAGTCAAAATTTTTGAATTATATTGGCTTCCCTTGTAAGTAATTCCCTGGGTTACATCTGCATTGCATATTCTGATAAGTATATATAGATTCTCTTTACACATTTTAGCTTCTTTAATAATTTTGCTAAATGCAGAAGAGGGGAAAATAAAGACATATTATTAATAAACAAGCAATTAAACAGGTTAGGGCAACAATGCAATGCTGGTCATTCAGGAACCCTGTGCTAATTTTAATTAGCTACTTTCCCTTGCTTTCAAATGTAATTAAAGCAGCTTAGTTGTGCTCAGTGATGCAAACCACCTTATTTAATCACTAACATTATTTCCCTGAACTATTAATGATTTTCAAAATGCTTGTTTATGCAGAATTAGAACAGTAATTATCTTACCAGTTAATTTTGTACCTTCACATTTCACACCTCGCTCAAACGTCATTCATTTACCATAGCCTTTCTGTCAAAACAAAGAAATGCTTGTTCCAAATGTGCTTCTGACTGCCAAATTGAAAGCCAAGTTTTGTAACACTAATAAAGTAGCTCCCAAGTGAAACAGGTGTAGTAATTTAGACCCTTCCTGTCTTAAGCTTGCACGTACATGCTATGTCTTTTCTTTATTAGCTTTAAAATGAGAGCTTGGTGTGCAAAATAAGCTATTTAATTCAGACTTGTGGAGCAGAATATAATCTTTAATTTAAACTAGAGCCGTAAAAAAAGGCCTTTAATTTTAACTGGCATGTGCGTGTGAATTTGAATTAATAATCCAGAAAATTGAAACTGTTTTGCTGCTGTTGCTGGATAGTGACTGTTCTTCACATGCCCTTAGTTTCACTCACTCCATTTCTCTCTCCCAAGCTTTGCCTAGTGCCTATTTTATTATGTTCCTGTCTTAAAGAAAGGCAATTCTTCTAAAAGAACCCAAAAACTCAGTTGATGGAATTCTTGCAAAAATATATTGTGTTGAAAGAAATTTTTAGGTCTGTATATTTCAGTTTACAAAAGGAATATCATTGATATATTCATTATATCTATTTAAGGCAGAATTTAAATACACCATGAATTTATACTTCATAAATCATCAGATTTTTTTTTCCTGTTATTTCTTTTAGTGGAAGTTAACAACTAATTGTGGCCTTACAGTCACAAAATACAACAGCCTTACAATCAGCTAATAACTCTTTCTCCTGACTCTTGTGAGAAAGGGAAGCTTTCCCTATTACCAGGAAAACTAAGCAACTGCCCAAAGTCATACAAAGAAAATTTGAGGCAAAACTAGAAAAGAGAAAACTCCATCTTTCAGCTGCTCTGAACAGTCTCTGAGGTCTCCCCCATTCATCCCAAGTTGTGCAGCCAGTTCTGGTGGTGAGCACTAATTGCTGCTTTTCCAGGAGATGGCTTGTGAACCACATGAGCAGCCTATGAAGAGTCATTCTGACACGCTCCTCTTTGTCACATCAGGCAACCAAGTATCAATCTATGTAATCCACTTCAATCAAGTTCAACATTCAGTCCCCAAAACCACAAGACAGCCTCAAAATCCCACTGTAAATCAGGCCTGTCCCATATACATTGCATCTGTGGACAGCACAGATACACATCTGGCAACATTCCTTCTGAAGGAGGGGACAAAAAGACTGGATTTGATGCAATGACATAATTTTTTGCAGGAAACGTAATTGCAAACAGAGTATTAGATCTCAGCTTTTAAAGGCTTGTTAATGCAATTAAATTTAAACACAAAAGCAGTGCATTTGACCTCCACTGGACCCCTTTAAAGTGTAAAGTTACCCATGTAAGAAAAAGGGATGGCTGGATGGACACCTGAGAGGCCAACAATAATTTTGCATGTGTTCATTAGAGGGACAGAGTTACTACAGTCAAGATTTTAAATACTACATCACATGTTGCAAATATTCTTTCTAAATACATTATAAATCATACAAAAGAAAGCAAATCAATGTGCAAAAAACCTGTTTTAGTTAAAAAGCCATATTTTGTCTAAAAGCTTTACGCGTACCCTGACAAAGTAGTTATATTTTAATATATTTAAATGTTTTAGATTTTTCCAGAGATTCTATAAATTTGAGACAGCTAAAATTATTTCAATATTTTCAGAATGCCCAAGATTCATGGTCTCCTGGCAACTAGCAATCACATGGCTGGAGAGGTTTTGGCCTACTGTTACAATGCCGTTATATGTTTGGTTGATGATTTATTCAAACCCAGTTGCAAACCTGCTGTTAGCTCCCTCATTGCTTTAATGCAGCCAGTCTACCATTCATAACTGTCAAGAACCAATTCATTGGGACTTGAGCTTATTAAGCACCCAAACCGTGTAGTGAACATACGCAGTTTTGTGCCTCGGAATGTGAATAAACACCATCCTTTCCATCCGTTTAAATTGAGTCTCTGATGTTTGTAACACTATGCATTATTTTTATCTTGTTATCAGGATACTCAGCCATGAACTCCAAAGAATCCATTGTGCACAGCTTGGTGTTAGCAGGTGGCAGTAAAGCCTGGCAACCTCCTGTCTAACAGGGCGCAGGCACAGAGGGAGACGGTGGTTTAATACACTGTGCTTGCAAAAAGTTACTGTAGGCACAGACTATAAGGTTTACGATTTTACATAGAAACAGGAAGGACAGGCTCATATTATGGATACAGCACAGTGCTTGGAGAAACAACAGTGGACTTATTTTCTTAAATCTGCTTTATTTGAAAGGAGAAAGATGGCTCTGGCAATTAAAGGAGTAATCACAGTGGATATTTACCCTATTGAGGACAATATACCAATTCTCCTGGTCAAACATGCCAACTGTATAAATAATATAAAGAGGAAATGGGTTTTGAAAATAAAATATTACTTAACAACTTCATTTGTATTTTAATCTAACTCTGTTAATTCAATAGTCTCAAAAAGGCATATTTGAATTGCAGGCTTTAATAGTTTTTCATGTTGAATAACATGGTAAAATGATTTTTCTCCATTCTGTACACATAAGAAACATTCTAAAATGTGTAGCCACAATTACACAGCAGCAGTGTGCATGATATTCAATGTGAGACTGGGAATAAAGCTGGTTCAAACCATTTGGTTTAAAACAATCATAAATAGCCATTTTAACATAATGATTCCAGTATAATACGCTTTGCTTAAATTTTAAAGATTATAGTGGGGAAAACATAACATTCTGAGCACTAATTTAATTTAAATTAGGACTACTGTAAAATTCAAGTTCCGAGCAAATAACAATTAAATAAAATTTGAGGTTGTTTTTTGGGGGGTTTGGTTTTGTTTTTGTTCTGACACAAAGGACTCAGAATTTCTTGAAAAGGAAATTATTATAAAAATGTCAGCAAGAATAATTGGAGGGTCAGGAGGTTTTTTCTTGAGTGTTTGCTGATGTTGTGCCCATCCCATCAAGAATTTCAAAAGAGGAATAAAATGACACTCTATCTTCTGGACAGCTTGATGTTTGTCTTTGCTGTCAAGGAAAAGGGGAGGCAATTCCATTCATACTGAGAAGATTAGAATAATGCAGAAAATATGATAAACTAAAACAATTCACAACACAGTCATATCACACATTAAGGGGTCTAGACTCCTTTAGTACATAGAGACTGACACACAGGGCCCTAATGAATCAAGGTTGTTCACTAATAATAAATGTACTTTCTTACCAGCTCTTCACATTTTCATGAAGAAGTTAACGCAAATAACTTCTTAAAATTACTTAAAATCATCGCAACATCATTTAACTACACTACACTTTAACCTGATGTTTTAAACAGACCAGGCCACTGCTTACACTCAGCAGTGGCTGCAGCAGGACTAATTTGCATTACACATGGGAGTCCTTATGGGAAAAACCCTTCCGGAAGTATCGGTAGAGTCATGGCAGAGAAGCATGAATATATATGTAACTTTTTCAGAAGAACTATTGCCCCAGAAAATTAATCATCATTCCTTTTCTACAAGAGTTTCAGTTCAAACTCATGGCTTCCTTTAACATAAACACAGTGGGCACAGCTCTCCAGGCTGTTACATTGGTTTTGTGGCAATGTAATGCAATTAAATTTAACTAGCCATGAACTGGCAAATACATACATTGTTTGGGCTTTACCTTTAAATAAAACTTATTGCTGCTCCAAGTTAATCAAAATCTTTTGCAGACTTGGAGGAAAGCTTAAGAGAACTTTCATCTCTAGATCTATTTTCATGGTTACCTAGAGAAATGCCTGTTCTTCAGAAAGTACTGTACAACACTCCGGTGGTTTCTTCCAATGTATTACATCGAATGCAGTTCATTTTTCAGATGTGTGAAGCAATTTAGTACTGTCTTACTCTTCCTGAATATTTAATGATTACTCAGAGATGACATCAGATGAAATTTTAGGTAGAACCAATATTGATTATCTTTTTTTTGCAGTTATTGCATCTACAGGAGATAAAGGTTTCATGGAATAACGGCTGGGTGTTTGCATCCAACTTTTCACACTATTAGTCTGATGATAAACACACAGAAACACCTGAGTCTAACTTGCTCTGTACCAAACTGTCCTTATAGCTTATCTTCCCTCACCAGATACTCATCTGTTTGTTAATATCATCTATACGTCTGCATAGGAATGCAGTGAAATGAATGAAACAAAAAAATGATGGGTAGTAGTAGAGTAGTAATTCCTAGTCTACAAATTATTTAACCATTTCTTATTCAGAGATTTAATCTGGGAGAAGTAATGAACAGTTAAATTAATCAAGGAATGCTATCAAGGAAGGGAGGAAAAGAAGCTCAGTAGGCCAACCAGTGCAGCTCTGCACTTTGAAGGGTCCAATATAAATAAGGTATAACCTGTAAATTTCTGTATAACCTGTTTCTTAAAAGTTATGACAATTACACAGTCTCCTAAAATAGCTGCTCCACTCCCCCAGCTAGCATCATAGAACAAAAGATTGCTCCTTTCCTGATCTCTAATACAAATTTCTTTTCCTACACACTGAAGAAGAATATCTTGTCCTGCACTTAGTGAACATAGGGAACAACTGGTCACTATTCTATTCATAGCAATCATTTAGAACTTATTCACCCCTCAGTCTTTTCTTAGGTAGGTAAATACAGGAGTTTCAAGGAGGCTTGTTTGTTCTGTTTCACAATTCTGTATCTTGAACTCAGGCAGAATATTGAATCTCAGGTCTCACACTTCAAGGAGTAATTTTCTCCCAGATTTTAAATCTGAGGGTCCTGATCATGCATCCTGTAATTAAAGCCTGGCTTTGTTTTCCCTCAGTATTTAACAAGATCTTTAGAATTCCAAAGTTAATCTTCTGAGTGCTTGCGAACTCTTCTCGACTGGTGTCAGCCAAAAAAGTTTTATTGCTATCTGCTGCTATATCATCAGAGAATAGAACTGGATCCATGAGACACCTTAGGGAAGTCTGTTGTGTACATCCCTGAGTTGCAAAAGAAAGTATTGCTATCTTTGAGTATTTTTAAATGTTTCTTCATCCTGGTCATGGTTTCTTACACTACAATCTCTCTGTTTTAAACATTAAAATGATATTTTAAAATATGGGACTTTTTTACTTCAATCACAGAGCAGATCACAGTTCTTTTGTGAATGAATGTAAATGAAATGAAAGACAAGGGATACCTCATCTGCCTTAAAAACTGATGAAAGAAGATACAAATTAAGAGGAAAGTGAGGTCATCAAGAAGCAGAATGCCAGGAAATATAATGGATAAAGCCAACTTTAAAAACTCTCCATAGGACTGATCATAAACATGGCCAGTTAAAATTTCCCAGAGAATTTTAAAAGGCAGGAGGACTACACAAGCCAAGTAACAGTAGTTTTGCTTTTATGTATTATTTGAACTCTCAACTCCCATATAATATGGTTTTTTATTAGAGAAAAAAAAAATTAGTTTTTCCCTTACTCTTTCATACTTGAAAGACTAACAACAAAATTAGCACGGATAAGGTTTGATTACTTAATACTGCTTATCATACCTTAGAGCCTTGGGTTTCCACAGAGGCTGAAATACACACAAGGACTGGATCTCCTTCCTTTGTAGGATACCCTCCACAAAAGGCACCTTCCTTCCCTTGTAGATCTCAGACCACACAGCCCTGGCCTTTGGCTCTGCCTATTTGGTTCTTTCTCATGCATTCTCAATTTTAATCTATTCACAGGAAGGTGAGTTTTTATTTACCAACTCAAGGCTCACAAAAGCAGTGCGACAGATTGCAGGTAGTATTTCCGCATCCTTCCCCATAAAAGAAAGTCCTTTACGAAAACTTTTAATCCCTAAAATATCTACCCCATTCTTTACACATGTATCTCCATATTTCCTAAAAAATAGTATTCTGACATGAAGTTAGGTATGGGAGAACACCAGGTAAGCAAAGCATAGTTAATACCAACTTTAAATATGAAGAGACTAGCACATCTCTGCTTTATTGAAAAGGAGATCATCACACATCTGGTCACACAGGATGGTGAGGAGGGAAGATTCCTCACTCAGGCAAATTCAAAGGCAGAACTAAACCAAATATTTTCCAGCGTCTACATGAAAATCCCAAAGAGACTAAACTAGTCACCAGGGATGGAGAAATATTTATCCATTGCCTGTATGTATCAAGGCAGTTTTCTTCATTAGTGCAATGAACAATGAAACTAGAACCAGTGCACACATTCAGATGAAATGGATCAGTTGGTTTGTCTGTTCCCTTGCAAAAACGGATATTCAGCACCTCTATTCACAGCTTAGCTCTCATCATGAGAATAGATAAATGCTCCAGAGCTCTTGTACAGGTCTCTCTCACTGCCTTGTGCCTTCAGCCTCCATGCTCAGAATCTCTGCCAGCTTCAATGAAACTTGAAATATTTTGGTAACAATCGTGTTTTGACAGGGCCAGAGTTAACTGATGTAATAGGGAGGAAGCAGAGAGCCTAATAAATCATATTAAAAGTTAAAGTTTCAGTGCAATAGCCAAAGGTGCATGAGGTAATGTATCAACAGTTCTCAATCACAGCCTCCTTTATTATGGCCTATTTCCACCACTCTAATCTGAAATGAATGCATTAGGTTTTGTGTTCTTTGCACAGTTGTTGCCCTTCCTCCTGATTTGCTTGGTAGTTTGGGAGCCTAAGGGAGGGGTGGATTAAATTGGAGAATATAAATAACAAATCAAAAATTAAAATTGATTGGATAAACAATTTCCCTTAGACTGTTTCTTAATAAGTGATCGATTTTTTAATCAATATTCATTATTTCTCAGAACATACCAAACTGTTTATTGAATAAATGAATGGTTGGAACTACAATGACATGAAATCAAATAGGTGAACCAATTTCTTTAATAACAGGGGCTAAACGGGCCACCTTATCTTACCTGGTTGAAACTAAAAGTCAGAAATTCAACACCATTGAGTACGCGATCCAAAAAAAGGATGCAATTTGTTTTCATGTTCGATATACACAGGTATATAGCCACATGCTGATTTGTGCGATATTTCTAAATTGCAGTTGAAAGTTACTTTCTTTTTTATATAACTTTTGTGTTCTTTCTCACAATTCTTCATTAGTCAGCATACTGCAAAGCTTCTGAAATAAAATTCAGATCTGAAAAATGAGATCTGTAAAACTGTTCACTGTAAAGGCTTCAGGCATGGCAAATGGATTTTTCTAATAAGTTTTTATTCACTTGTATCAGATTGAGTGGTACACATATACACTATACACTACATCCTAATGTATACTTCAGATTATTTCATAATTTTTTTGGCATAATGTAAAAAATAATCTTTTGAGGCACAGAGGTTCTGATGTTCTTTTTTTCAGTTGAAGAAAAAGCACTAGGGTGTGAGATCTCCAAGAAACGTTTGCACATTTGTTTAAAATTAATTTGGTTCTACGTAATACAGATTGCATCGTCTACATGATCTTCAACTCACAAATTTCTTCCAGTATGTGGAAATATTTAACTTTCATTTGTACTCACAATATACCAGATTCTTCTTCTTACAAAAAAATATAAACTGTACTAATCAACTGTTAATTAATTTGTAGGATGCTCACTTTAACATCTCTTTTAACTTGTCACAATTAATTTAACATATGACCAAACAGCAATATAATTTCATTGCTTCAAAGACATAAAAGTATGGAATAACCTGAGCAATGAAAGGAATCTGAAAGATTGCAGTTTCAGTTTGTACACTAATTCCATGTGTTCATTGTCGTCAAAATTAATTATACAGAAATCAAGTATCAATCTATTGTGCTATGTTGTCATCTACAATAAAATTAATGTAAGAAGGAGTTTCATTAAACTCACTTTTGTTGATCACAGATTTCCGCAAATGGTAAAGGCCTATGGTAAAACCAGAAATCTAACCTAAAATCCGAAACTTCAAATCTAATTTCACTTTCAAAGTCAATCTATCTTGCAACACTGCTTCCCAATAATAAAGCAGTAAGTTCAGCTGTTACCACCAACATTGGCATTTTGAAAGTGTTAACTATTGAAACGAAGCTGTTTCCTCTCATAATATATAGATATTCTGCAGAAATTCAAGTCCAGTCAGCATTCTGTATAACATACATTTCTAGAGCATTCGAGACAATCTGACAACATGAGTCATCATCACTGACCAAAACACTTTCCCCTAATTCCAAGCATAAAATCCCAGGCACTAATACTCTGGATTTATTCACAGAGCTTTCAGCTCCCTTAGTCTGGCATTTTGCACCGTCCACTTTAATGTAACTCTACATAAGGTTGTTAAGGTCCAGTTGCCCTTCGGAAATTTTAAAATGTGCTATTTTTCCGGTATGAGCTTGCTTAAAATGGCTGTGATTGTCCCCTGGGTTGAGGTAATAGGCTTGGCAAAGCCGGCCGCAGAGGAAGTAGAGGCAGTTTGTGTGCCACGCACTGGCCAGGAGATGGTGGCAGAGAGCAGCGCTCCCTCAGCCCCTTCAGCATTCACTGGAACCCTCAGAGACCTCAAGATGCTTTGGACACCCATTACACCGCCACACAGCAACCTCCTGACTTGTGCCATTGACTTACTGTTTATGTTTTAGAATTACATAACAAGCTCAAAACATTGGTTAACACCCAGTTTGTTCAGTCAGATCTGGGCACTTGCATAAACACACTATAGGCTGGATGCACTCAGCTCTCCCACTTCTGCTGAAGATCCAAGTTTCATGACATCAGTTTTGGTAGTGATAAAAATCAGACATTTTCTGGAGCCATCATTGCCTAAAATGTTAATGCAGTTTACTTTTTTCAACTGTGATCGATAGCTGGAGGAAAAGTGCCCATAAATTACTAAAGGCAAATACCATTCTATTAGCAGTCAGGAGATTTTGCAACATTTGCCAGTCTGTTATACTGGAAAAAAAAAAATTAATTTGTTGAAAGCCTAGTTTTTTACCTGTCTTTGTCTTTCTCTGTAAAAGAGGGATATTTTTATCAGGAGTCATTTAGGAGATGTAATTCTAATGTACTATAGCTATAGGTTTCAATTAATGTTCTACCTCTCTGTCAGCTTTACCTTCCATGTTTTATGAAATCATTAACTATTGTCATGTTTCTATTATGATACTATTAGGAAATAAAGAGATGTATGTAAATGGAGATGTAAAATAAATGTATGACAGTTACTAGGAGCAACATCTGTGCACTATCATACGTGTTTACACTAATTTTCTGAAGATTGTTCCATTCATTACAGAGCATTGTTACTTGCTGTGGCACAGCCCTTATTTCCATGCATTTAGGGATTCGAGCAAAGAGAGGGTAAATGAGAGCCTAATCAATACCACTTTTCATTTTGCTTCTAATGTGCTGCCTTTCTCTTTCTTTTCTTCATGAACAAATCCAAAAAAGATCCTGACGTTACAGTCATAAAATGTAATTCTTCTGCAGAAACACAGACAATAATGCTCTCTGTATTCAGGCATATTGCATATTCTAATGGCATTTGGCTAAATTGAGTATGGATTTAACATCAAAGGCTTCATGAATTTTTCAAATGAGATATTAAAGTCAATATTTCAAGTGAAAGATATTTCAATTTGGTTGCATACACAACAATAAAAAACTTCTACAAGGCAGAGGTACTAGTGGCTATGGCAGTATTAGTTCATTCAGGAAATTATTAGTTTATAAGAAAATCAAACAGAAGGTTGTGATACAGCAATGACACTGAATAAATTAGACTAACTGATACACACTAATGTACTTTATCTCTTGGATTCTGAAGCAGAACTTGCTACTGGCATGTTCAGTCCTTCAAGCAGGGCTTCGTTTGGGGATATTTTATTTAGTTAGTTTTTAAATTCAAATGGTTCCACCTAGATTTGCATTCAGAACCTCAGAAATCTGCTTATTTTCGTCTCTGAAATGGCTAGGCCTACTGTATGCAAGAACCCCCCCGATCTTGTTTATTTTTTAATCTAAGTGCATTTTGCTCCATATTGTCAATGCTTATGCAATGCTGCTTCTGGTTTCACACTGAGTTACTGAATGTTCAGACTACTCAGTGCTCACAAATAATCCACTGAGCTCTGACTACTTCTATGTCCTGGCAGAGATAAAGACTTGCAAACAAAACAACACAGAGCCTGGCTATTCTTTTCCTTTCCTATTTTGGGAAGGAGTGGAATGTAGCAGAATGCCCATTAAATCAAGAGGACGTTGTATTATGCTGCCTTGACATATCCCTGAGGAACACATGCGTTTGTATCACCCACGACTCCCGGGAGAGCTGGATGCACCACACACACGCGCTCGTAGCACGTATTTAGGCAGCTGCACTCACAGGGACACTGTCCTACTCTAAGGCCAAATACCTCATTTGTTCACACACAAATAACAGCAGATACCAGCAACTACAAATACATACCACTGAAGATGCAATGAATACTGATTTTACTAGTAATTCTTATATTATTAAAAACTAATTATAATTGGGTGCCAGGGGAAAGTTACACTGATTTAAAACATTGACTATCAGATAGTTTGGGCCAACAAATTACTACAAAGAACTGTGAGCCTAAAAGCACTTCCCTGAAACCAGTGGGTTGCTTGTCTCTGCAATATTCACCCGAAGTGTTTGCATTTACTGTGAGAGTGCTTCAAGGGCTCACAGAGAAAACAAAGCTGGTGCTAACTAAATGCTAACTGCTAGGCCTGTTTCTATCATGGCTGCAGGACTGATAGCAAATGCTGACCTGTTACTTGGAACTAAACAGAGCTAATAGCCTTGTGGAGAACACTTGCAGAGACTGAGGCAGGCCATATTTCCCCCATTCAAATGCTACATAACTTGTAGGTCTTGGTGTCCTAGACAGCTCTTTGTCCACCCCTAGAGCTTTCTGAAGCTTGGTGTTCAAAGCGCTGTAATACTTCCATAAAATGAGAAGTGTCACCATCTCAAAGGCAATCAATCAGGGACAAATATAATCTTCAGAAACAGTACTCTCAGAAAAAGTATTTCTTGTGGTAACAAAGGTAAGGCAGAAGCCTTGTATAGATAATAAGATTCAATAATAACTAGAATTGTATTTTCAAAATTGCCTCTGGGGCCGGGGAATATGGTTCCCTTTTCTTCTGTTTTGATTTCTGGACATCTCTGAGGTTGTTCTGAAAACTACACTTCATGCTTAGTGAGTCAGCAGTACATCCAAAAACTTCCAATTGAAATTACTGAAATTTTGATTTTTTAAATGACATAACATAAAATGACACTGTTAAGAGGAAAGATTCCCCCGTGATGTCTACTCAGTCTGAGAATAATGTTTAAGGAATGATCCTCTGAATTGTATAATTTCCTATTTTCCTTCCTGATTATAGGGATGCACATAAAGTTAGGAGTACTTCTCCTGCAAGATCTGTGCCAAAATGAGAGGTCAAATCCATCTTTAGAGCACTGCTAAATAAACAAGGACTATTTGGAGCTCAGATCAGAAGAGGTAACCAAGCTGTAGGATTTGATCTTGGACAAGCAAATGCTATGCCAAAAATAAAATCATTCCCATATCATTCTGTACATACCTTTTGTATTTAATGTAAGTTTTTATTGAAAACATATGAGTAGATTAATCACAGAAATAAACTGAAGAGATTGTGCTACCTAAAACATGCTTTTGACTCTTTATTAACTGGTGATAATCTGCACTGATCCGCATTGCATTTCCATTGCAGCTGTTGCTGACATTAAGATGTATGACAAGGAAACTACAGAAAAAGCTGATTTAAACAGGTATTTCACAGTAACTCAACAGTATATGCAGTACATAATGTCTTTCATGGGACTTAAGTACTCTACTTAATTTTTTGCGATTTCATTGTTGTTATAAATAAGGAGTAATGAAAGTCCAGTTGACAATCACTTGATTTTCTCTAATTTCATAACTTTCTAAAATTTTCTGATTTGCTCTTTAACTTTCCTTTTTGATGGAGTCTAAAGAAGGAATTGTAGTTATGTAGTTAGACCGAAACTCATGGTATGGGAAGGGATTGTCACACTTTTTTGGATCTACCATTCTTACAGCAGGAGAAAGCACAGCTGCTTTCAGACTTGTTAATACATTCTATAGGGAATGAAAACCTTGAAAAGGATGGTGCTTGTGTGCATTTTCTCCCCCTCCACACAGCAAATGGAGCTGGCAGTCCACCGAAGCTCCAAACATACGCTCTTGCACTGCATAGAAGAAAGTGTGGCAGCTGATTAAGGGGAAAATAATGTTTTGGGGGCACCACATAGGATCATCTTCAACACAGAAGAAGAACCATAAAGGATGAATGACAAAAAAGTGGGAAATGTTTGACTAAGTGAAGAAATGATGCCTGGATTACACTGTAATTCTTTTTTCTTTCCATTTGCTATAGGCCAGGTCTATAGCATTAGCTCTCCATCGAGGCAGAAGTAAGATACACCAAGATTCTCAACAGATTCTTTAGCCTCTATCTGGGAAATGCATTTATTATGAAGTGTTAGGTGGTTCATAGCACCTGTGACAGTCCTCCAAGCTAAGGTGAATTTTTTATGTTTTTACAGAGTGGAAAAGCAGGAAATAACTTAAAAAACACCTTAGTCAGTAGAAATCAAAATAAAAAGTTCCATGTAAGTCATCTGAAAAGCCAAAAAAGCAATCAAAATCAAACTGTTTACCAGGCACACAAGAATAGGAACAACCTCAGTGCAAAGTAAAATAAACAAATTCCTCTGGTAATGCGAACTATACAGATGCTTTCTCCATCAACTCCTCCCATATTTTGAAAGCCACACAGTTATCAGTGAAGGCAACAGAACTTACCCAACTTCCGTAGCTCAGCAATGAGCTCTGTGTGTTCGTCCACCCACCTCCCTGGAAAAAAGAAGCGTTACATGTCAGGAATGAGTCCAGTAATTATCTTCTAACACAGGAGCAATGCCAGCAACATTCTGGTAATGGCAGCATTAATGCTAAAAGTTTACATTTTCAAAAGTGAAAACATTTACAGACACAATCTGGATATTTTAACTGTCACAGGCCTCAGCAATCTGATACTGCTTAGCCTTTTGGCCAAGGCATTAAGCCACTGGTATCTATCTGCCACAGAGAAGAACAGATCCTCTCAGTACTTTCCTAATAAACTCAATAATTAATCCACCAAAATTTGAAGAAGAAAAATGAGGGCCATGTCACTATTAACAAATAAGAAAAACAAAAAAAATTACTTATTTTGCTAAAAATAGACAATGAAAATATTTTCTACTCCATGGTAAGACCTGAAAACAACATAAAGCTGTGAAGTTCTACAGTAATTCAAATTCATTGAAGTCATTATAAATCCCAAAATACAGAGAATAATTCATTTGCTTGGTCACTCATTTCACTTACCTGTCAAAACAAAACAAAACAAAACAGGCAACAAGTTCAAGTCCACATAAAAAGGACAAAGCATCTACTATATGAGTGTAATCAGATGCAGGTTTGTACCAGAAATAGAAATACTACAGATTAGAAAAATACTTAAATAATGAAGTATTTCATGCAATTCCAAGGAAAATTAGATGAAAGACTGAAAAGGGTGGAAGTGTACACAATTCATTATATAGAATACAGTAACTCTTGGCTAAAAGAAGTGTGGAGTTCCTCACTTTAATGAGCACGGTCTTTGCTCACAAATTAAAAATAAACAAATAAAAAAGATACGAGTATGATCTCACTTATTGGCAGTTGATCAAACTGCAATTTGTCCCAAGAGTTGGGAAGCCACTGCCTTATAACACATCAAGAACTCCTCCTGCTTATTGAACTGATCTGTGTAAAGTCTGACTCCTTCTCTGTCTACAGCAATTGTTTTTCCTATCAAAACATTTGGGTTTATGGGAATGACAACTTAATGGTTAATTGGAAACATAGCATTATGCTTAAAGTTAAATCATGCTCACTTCACTTCGGAGTCTCATTGTACCCTCACTGAATAAAAGTACGTTTCCCTGTGCTGGGGGTTGTACAGCCAGCCCAGGGCAGTGCTGCTGATGTTAATAGCAAACTTGAATAGCTACACACAACAGTTGAAATCTCTAACATACATATATTACCATAACTTTAAACCTGGCACTTTTCATTAATCATACAAAGGCGTGCTTCTTCATTTACAACCAGCTGATTAAAATATAGTTATATTGTCCTGAACATCACAGAAATCATGGGCACTCAGCCATTGTTTCCAAATAGTGTTTTCTCAGCCTTGTTTCACTACTCAGCTACATATTACAAAAATTATTAAAGAATCCAGCATAGAAATGGACAGAAAAGGATCCTAAATAATAAACTGAAGGGCACAATTTTTCTGCCACAATGAGGATAAAGCTTTGGGTAGAGAAGGCCTAATTGAGTGTCCTCCACCCTACTACTGCAGCATTTCAAACATAATCAAAAGCAACTACTTTGAATTTTTGATAAGGAAAACCCGAAAATAGCTTGATAAGCTATATATAGACATCTGTAGCTTTAAATTTTTATTTACATGAGTTCAAACATCTAAAAATGCTTGAAAGGCAGGCAAGTCTATGCTAAAAACAAAGTTATTTCTTAGAGAATGGGTCAACAATCTAGAGATCTTAAGTCATTTATCGTCCAAGTCTGTGTGAACCTTGCATGAGCTCCTACTGAAAAGGAACAGTTAAGACCCAAAGTACAATTTAATCTCTGACCTACGTCTCTAAACATTTCATTTACTCAGGGGTTGTAGCTCAATTCAAGTACATAATTTTGGAATAGTTTTCAGAAGGGACACAATGGATGTATCACTAAGCTTCTAATCCTAAAAACAGCCAAAAATTGGTAGTCACAGCAGCTTTGGAAGGTGGTTGAGGCAGGCAGAGACTTCCAGTTTGTAGAGGAATGAGTGTTTCTTTGCCTATGTTTCTGAATGCATATGAAGGATAAGAAAGGACCTATTGTTGATTTTTATCATCAGCTTGTGAGAGATTGAAGAGTGAAAGATTTCAGAGTGCGCAGACCATGAGTTATGGACAAAGAATGAAAGGGACAGAGGTTGAGATGAAAGTTTTTAGATTACCTTGAAATAGTCTCTTGTTTATTCTCTTTATAGAAAGTATTTCTCCTACAGTGCTCTTTTCATTAACAGAACATCTTTTCAAGTGTTTTTCTTGGGATTTTTTTTAAATTTGGTACCCCTGATATTCAGTTTTATTTACTGGATATCATTTTTTACTGAATATCTTACTGCACAAATACTGAATACATGCTTGGCTAGCTATGAAGTTACAGCTGCCTATTCCATGGGTTCATTTTTAAAGCATTGTTTTCCTACAAGACAAGTCGGCCAACAATTAACAAAATAATGAACTAGCAAAGGCACTTCTTACACTGAGTCCTTAAAATCCAATGCTGTTCTTTATAATTTCTACAAAGATTTCATAAACTTTTGAGAATATACCTTGTGACTATTGCTGCACTTACCCATCCAGACAGCTGGGAAAAAATCAACATAGGCTGTTATATACGACAATTTGCAGATACAGTTTCCAGCTAGACTGAAGCAGATTTGATTATAAAAGATGGGGCTGAAGATATCTCAGTTTTTTTAAAGTTCTCTTCTCCTATAAGGTACTTGAATGGCCATAAAATATTTTCAATAAAGAAAAATCCACATATGAAAAGGTAACATTCTGGAAGTGGATTTAGAATATTTTGTGATGGAATATCTAAAAAGCTGTCTCACTATCAAAATCTGCTTCCAGTCTTTTTTGTATACCAAGTACCATTGCTATTCAGTCACACCCTTTATCCTTTGGGCCCGATACATGATCCACTAAAACCTGTTTGCAGCCTTAGCAGCCTCTGCATCAGAGTGCCTTCACTTCTTACCCTGCACCATCAGACCCTTACAAAACCGAGTGGCAAAGTCAGCAGATGACATCAAAAAGTCATCAGTGCCTTGTCTGGTAAATGTCTCTATTTTAAAAAAGAACCAAATCCAACCGCATTTCATACAATAATAACAACAACAACAACAACAACAACAACAACATTGTGCCATTATCTACATAAGCAATGGTGACCCACAAAAACAGAAATTTAGAATTTATCTTTCATCCATATTCCACTTTTAACAATTAGAAATATCATTTGTTCATTTATAAATTGAAAAGCAGAATACAGTGTCTGTTCATTATCCACCCTGATAAACTCATTCTGCTGGATCAACTGACAACAATTAGCACAAACAGTACATGAAAGATCCCCTGGAAGATCAGGTACTGCATGTCTAATTCTGTGTGGGGATGCAGTCCTATGTAGCAAGAGCTATACAGTGTAACAATCATTTACAGAATGGATTATTATTTCTAAAGCACCATAAGAAGTCTTGCACACCATCAGACAGGATTAATTATTATTCCTCTAATACTCATTGTCTACCAGTTCATATATACTGCTACATAATAAGCAACATGTTTATAATTATAATTTATGTACATATTTCCACAGGTTTTCTTGGAAAATGGCATTTTGCTGTGATCTGAATGCAGAACCAGGAACCAAGAGCTTCTCTGTTCTAACCTTCTCTCCAGTTATAGGTTCTTGAGCTTGCAGCCTTCAGCAAACCACTTCCTGCATTTGTAAAATGAATATACAAACACCCGCTTGCTTACCTAGAGAAGGATACTGGAAAACTCTTTGGTCTTCACAGGCAAAAGCCAAGTCTGAGAAATTCACAGTGTATTTGGCAAGGAAGTATTGCACAGAGCACTGCAATCCCAATGTTGCTTTGGCACCCTATGGCATTTTCTCTGTATGCTTTCCAGGCTGAGTTAAAGTTTCTGTTTGACCTCCAAATCTGTAGACAGCTATGGCTGCTAAACTACAATCGCAGAATTTGTCCCCCTGACTTCAGGAGGATTAATTAGATGCCTAAAGGTAAGGAATTAACCAAATGCTTGTAGAGTGAAGGCTCCATTTGGTGAAGGGCCAATTTTCCCAATAGATAACGTATAAATAAAAATCATGCCTAATTTGCTTCCATTACTAATGCTTTATATACTATATAATTGGAAGCAAATTAGCAATTTATTTTAAATTGTTTACATACAAATCGTATTTTCTTTAAGAGTAGAAATCAACAGCCATTTCTCTTCTAATTTGATGCTGTCGTCACATATTACAAAGACTAAGCATAAGGGGCTTTTTGTTTTAAATTATCTCATTATATACTGAAGTTACACATTTGAAAAAACACTATCCAACAGAAATAAAAATAAATAAAAAATAATCAAATATAATCTCTTATGTGTATTAATCTTGCGCAGTTTCATATTTGATGCACACACAAGACTTTTAAACAAACTTTTAAAAAAGTATTTTAAAGATACTACTTGTACTCTTCATACAAATTACAAGAAAATTATTCATGTAACTGACAATGTTATTAAATAATATATATTTAACATTACTTTCATTAAACCGTCACTATATCCCTCAAAACAATCTGATCCTTCCTATTCACAGGGAAGTAAAGAAGTCTCACAAATACCAGCTAAAGACTGATTCTCTCAAAGATGACTCACTAAAAAATAATGACTGATAGCAGAGTGTTAAGACCTTAAATTTGTGAAATATGACACAGGTCATCAGCAGGAGTCCACAGAAATCCAACTACACTGTTTTCACATCAAGGTTCAAAAGAGCCTGATTTTCTTAAGCCTCTTGGTTCCGTCTCAGCTTCACTCCTCAATTGAACATATGCAAATATCATTCTGGGTCTATCATAATTTAAAGCACAATTACTTGTGTGTTAAACTAGTCAGGGCACCTGCCACAGTCAGCAAAAGCAAAGTTACTACTGTTGATCAGATGTCTTTCAGAGCTCTCATTCTTGCAAATACCACATCCCTGTGGAAGGACATAGGATACATGAATAAAAGACACTTTTTGTGGGGTACACAGTGAAAACAAGCCCCATCAAGGCAGATAAATTTTTCACTGCATAGATTATCAGACCAAAATATCACAAAAAAATGGCCTAGATGGAACTTTCCAAGGTCGTGGGCAGAGGGAAAATAAAAGGATAAACTACCTTCCCCCCACTTCCTGGATTTTTTAAATGCTGGTATCACCTATGTCTCATTCCTAACTACAACTTCCTATGACATATGTCAATTCTTCTTACTTGTCCATGACAACTACATCTATCATGATCTGGGAAAAAAAAATCTAAAAAAGTTATGCCCTTTGAGTCTAGAACACAAGCCCCTCTTCTTCAATTACTCTTGGAATAAGTTCCCTAACCTTGACTGAGCAGTAGGTGTTGCGAATTTTTCTATCCTGTGATGACTGAAGTTCGTCAGAGAGACACAATTCTCTTTTAAATCCTTACCACTTCTTCAGAGAAGACATCAGTTTACATAGAAATTATTTGCAAGAATACAAATTACTGCATTTGCAGCCAAATTTGGAAGAAAACAAAATTTAGCAACTGTGAAATAGTTGCTCCTCTCCAGCCATACAATGGTTGGTTATGTTAACGTACATGGCTCTCTCTTCTTTGGGGCATTCATACGAGTCATGAGATTTTTGATACTACACGCATTTTTCAAAATTCCCTAGAAATGGTTCATAATTTGAAAGATAATATAAAGAATTTCATCTGTTAGTACACTCCACTCCTCAAAATGAAGTGGCATAAACACTAATGTCCAACATACTGCAAGCGGGAGGTAACACTGAACATTCTGCTTGACAGAAAAAGTGCAGGAACAGAAGTCAGAGTGCCTAAGGAACACTCTTCCATGCAGTTCTGGATCCAAGTAATTCCAACATTGTCTGTTTTCGAAGAAGATTAGATCCTTAATGGAAAAACTGCTGCTAGCTGTGTGTTCATTAGACTTGGAAATGGAGAGTCACTCTTCTAGCCTGGAGCCAGAAGGTGGGCTAACTTGGAGGCAGGGTTGATAGCTTTTGAATACCAGATGAAGTCTATAGATACAAGACTGGTGTCAAATGACAAGAGCCTTAAGCAGATGGATGACAGTGTGTGTGCACTATAGGCTGTTGTTAATTTACTAGCTAGAGATAATGCTTCTATAAAATTAAAAATGAGTCACTGGAAAACAGCCCGAGAGGCCATAGCCTGCAGATTTCAGGCCTCCTGGCAGGCCTGAGTTGTGGGGGATATGTTTTTATAGAATTATGAAAATTAAAATTGCATGTTAGAGAGAAAGAAAATGTAATTGTTTCTCTTACTAGCTTTTTAAGCAATTCATACTTTGGATTTGTAATTCACAAGTACATATTCAGTAAAATGGAATAAACTAGTCACAGAAAGTCATAGACAAGATATAGATGAGCAATGGCAAACACATATAATATTAATGAATTTTGAAGTGTCAAGATGTGGGGTTTATGTCTGTAACCATGCTTTCATTATTTTAGCATGACCATATACAAAATTCCTCCTTTTCACTATTGCTCTGCACAGGACTTTTCATTGCTATTCGGTTATGCTGGAAATAAGTTTTCCTCTGCTTTTATCTTAGAATTAAAATTTCATGTCATACTTCTTGCAAGACTGTCAATAGATATATGTATCATAACATAGTCAAGGCTGTCTCATTGTTTCCTTGCTTCAAATGTAACACCAGACATCAGATTCAATGTAAAATTTTTGTGAGAGTCCAGTTTGGTAAAGAAGCAATTTTGTCGTCAAAGGCAAAAAAGGGAACTGTAAAGAATAAGTACACAGGTCTTCGCATGCCACCATTTGCTGAGAGGGCTATCACTTACTATGCGGTCTAGAACTTCCTGGGCCACTCACAACCACCTAAGTTTAAGAAAACCGTGAAAGAATCAAACAATCTGCCATCCAGAGAGGCCGGATCTAGCTGTCTATACAGCCAAAACTGTTCTTGATCCCTACGTGTATTTATCAATGGCTCTAAAACAACTTAACCCAGTGCCTTACAACCAAATTCCAAGAGATGTGAAAAACATACTTTAGGAAACACAGTCCTAACACCAAGATGATTCCTTTGATATTCTCATGTATCCAGTGTAGAAGTAACAAAGCCTTACAATTTTTCAGTACTTTTTGCCCTTACCGTTGTTGGTGACTATATCCCTTTGGATACCGTTACCCTTAGAATCACAGCTTAAAGACACAAAAGAAACCACATGATAGCAACAAAGTCACAAGAAGAACCCAATCCTTGTGATGCTCTTTCAGGGTTCACACAGTTTTTAATCCACAACCCCAGTGAGCTGATGTAGAAAGCCTGCTACTCTGTTCCAATCCACCCTACATGGACTCAGCATGACTGAGCTCAGCAGTATTACTGATGGTTTACATGCATGTGAATGAGGGCAGAATTAAATATGACATATGTAAAGAGGTGTTCTTCAAAGCTTAAAAAGAAACGAGAGGAAAGAAGGGGAAGAATATGCATACAGTGAATTAGTTATCCTGCATAATATACTACAGTGAAGGTCACATGTAAATATTTATGTATATAAATGCATAATACTGCCCATGCAATATTGTGCAGATTCCTTTCAGACAGTGACAGTGACAGAGACCTCTCTGCAGCAATGGACATTTTTCAGCTTTAGAAAACTTTAATACAAAAGTGTCTACTGTAGAGACTTTGGTCACAAACCTGTCCAGGTATTACAGTGCAGCACTTCTCATTTCCAGTTGAAGGTGAAAGGCTGACTTTACAAAAAAGTTTCCCTCTTTTTTTTCAGTCCTGTGCAACACCACCTGTCTCATCAGCAGGACCACTCTAAAGGGATGGGCCTCAAGGCACCTCAGTCCCAAGATTCTCCATGCCTCATTCTTCATCCACGCTGCTAGTAATGTACCATCACTGGCACAGTTACACCTGAACACTCTGGTGCTGCCAAACACCTGGCTTGATTTTCCACTGTCCAAATGAAAAATAAGCATAATCTGCTTTTTGAGGATACAGCAAATGAGGGAGTTCATGACAAATTGTGTTGGTTTATGCAGAATAGTGATAATAAGATACAAATGAGAATTTTTTGCTTAATGAATAATACTAATCACGTTTCAACAAATGCTGTGCCCTTCTAATTAGAGAGAATGCATAAAATCATCTTAATTTATTTGTGACTAGTTATACATAGTTTAAATATTTACTGGAGATTTACTCTAAGGTTTGAAATTATTTTAAACAGCTCTTGCAGTAAAAGCAGACCTAGTAATGTAAAAGAAGTTACAATTCTAACTTCTGCCCTCCCTTTCGTTATGTAGCGAGTGATGTATGCCCTCGGTTTTCAAGATGCAAGAGAAAGGATATTATTGATTTACATGCTAATTCTCCAACTGTTACTAATTTTCTTGATTCCTGCTTCCAAAGTTGCACTTCCAACATTCATCACTGTAGTACACTAGAGGGGCTGAGCATCTTTTTCAATAAATTACAGGAACTATGACTAATTATAGTGATATTAACTATGCAAAGTAATGTGTAACTTAAAATGGATACGTTTATCATTTCAAATTGTGCTTTTGACTCTTGATGGCCTAATACATGAATGCTTTTCCTTTTTTTTAAACAGATTATGAACTCTGCTATATTTTTTAAAAAACCTGTTTCACAAATAGAGGCATACCTTGTGAATTTGATGAATGGAAACAAATCATTTACATGTCATATAATGCCTAGTGGGTAGAGGACAAGATTAATACCAAGGGCAAGTAGGGCCAAATCCCAATTGTCATAGCAAAGTACTCAGGATTCAGCTTGAACAGTGCCATCAGAAGGTATTTGGCCTACAAGAGTCGTACCCTACACTTTATGCCTTCCTAATGCTTGGAAGCTAATAGTGGAAGTTGCTTGGTTGATAATACCAGCAGCATCAAGCAGTCAAAGCAAAACCAAGAGCAAGTGGCTTTCAACGGTAAGGAAATTATATAGCAAAGGTTTAAAATACAGAAGTTTTAAAACAATGGCAGTGCAGTAGTGTACTCTGCATAGCAGCAGGACTTTATAGCAGCACCATATTGTTGTAGTTCTCCTTCCAATATGGAAGAAACACAGCCTCTGTCTTCTCAGTTATTTTCACATTACCCAGTATTTCATGGTAGAGATATATAGCTCTTAGTAAGCAAATCAAATTAACAAATAACATAGACTATATGTTGCAGAGACATTGTCAGAGAAACTAAAGCAGTACAGCTGGAACGTGCCAAATTTCTCTACAGAATTTGCAGAAATTGACCACCAGAGACCAAAGAGTTGGGACAGATCCTTCCATATAGTTAGACTATTATTTTCCACTATGTCAGAATGGTCTACGAGGTATTCTTTTAAAAAAAAGACATGTGCAGGCATCTCCAGGAGTTTACCAGAGGAATATCTGCAGTTTGGACCTCTGGCATTAGTTTCCTGCTTAGCCAATACATCCACTTGTTCTGAGTATTGGATTGGGTGCTCTTGTGCTTGCATGATACTGTCCTTAAAATGTGTCACCTTTCTTGGGCGTGTTCCCACTCCAGAGTTGCATCACATGGGATCTGACCCCTAGTTTCCTCAACCAAAGCTAACTCTTCCAAGGTCCAGAGACTTCACTCAGTCACCCTCCTTCCTCATTTCCCTCAGGATATTGAACTCCACTATATCATGGTCACTATAGCCAAGGCTGTCATTGATTACCATATCATCAACCAAACCTTTATTGTTAGTGGGCAGCACCAGATCCAGCTGTGAATCACCCCAGCCGGCCCTTCCAATACCTGTGTCAAGAAGTTAACCCTGCCACCCTCCAGAAATCTTTTTGTCTCCCAACATCTGCCCTTTCATCAGATGTCAAATCTTGCTTCTGAGGGGGTTGCTAGACCCAGAGGCATCAGAGATGTCTGTGCTGCTTAGAGAGGATGTTGGGGTGTCTCGGCCAGCTAATAATCAGCCTGCTGCCCATCACACACTCGCCATCCAATGGGCAGATGAATCGGAGTCTGATGGGCTGTCTGTGGGTGGTTCCTCTGTCTAAAGGCCGTGCCCCCTGAATTGAGTTCTGCCCCCAGTTCTGGAAAGTTCTCCCCAGTTCGACATCCTATTGGTTAGTTCGGTTGTTCCCTCCCCTGTTGTTCTATGATTGGTCTGCTGTAACCAGGTTCCTCCCCTGTTGTCCTTCCCTATTGGATAATCCTGTTTACTCCTCCCCTTTTTGAGCCTGTATTTAGCCTAAGAGCCTTACCCTTGCACTCGGATATCTGTTCTTCCTTCAGACAACAGATCTGGGTTGCATACGGAATACCCCTCTCTCGCCTCCTTCGCTCTCAGGGGTCGTGGGGCTTGCCAAGGCAAGCTCCGTTTGGGGGTGCCTGCTGCGCATTGGTGCTTGGGGCCAGTGACGCCCGATTATCGGCAGCCTAAGACGACACATTTGTGTGTGCAGGAAGATTGCTGAGTCGATTAAGCACGAGAACGCTTCTCCTGAGGCGGACAGCCCCCGACCCAGCGATATGAGTCTACTCCCATTCCCACCCCTCATCTTCCATTATTCTCCAGTTTATTGTGTAATCTTAAAACCTGGCCTTCGTTTAGCACTCAGTCTTCTAGGGAGTTTACAGAACCACTGCCTGCACAACCTGTACACCTTAGCAGGTCCCTAAATGCTGGCCCATGTTTAAAAGAATGGAAAGAGAATTTGCAAAACTGAGTCTTGAAAGAGTGTCAGTGTACTAATGTGCTCCCTTGAAACTCTGAATACAGCACAGAGTAGAACCACAGAATAATTTGTCTTGGAAATCACCACAGAAGGTCACCTCCTACAGCCCCTGCTCAAAGCAAGAGTCAACAAGACAAGGCTCAGTCAAGATCTAAATCCTGCAAGGAAGCAGGGTAACTTGTTCCAGGATGTGATCACTAGCAAGGGAAAAAAACATCCTTATATTCAAAGAAAATGTTTTATATCCTAACTTTTATCTGCTGTCTCCCATCCTGCCACTGCGTCTCTCCAAGAAGAGTCTGTCTTCTCTGGATGCTCCCATGAGGTAGCTGCAGACAGCCATAAGATACCCCCTTAGCCTTCTCTTAGAGATGAGCAAATCGAACTCTCACCCTCTCCTTGTATGTAATGAGCTCCAGAAGGCTTCATATGTAATGGTTCTGATTACTAAACAAAATTTAATTCAAAGAAGCTTTGGTAGAAGACAATTTCTGAGACTATTTAAAATCAGAATTGAAAATCACTTACTAGCATCATTTACAATTTTAAAGCACAGCTCACAGCTGTCCTAGTTATGTTCTTATCAATCTCTTCTGGACAAGTATTCTCAAGTCCTCTACCTCATCTAATGTTTTCTAATTCTCCTCTCAAGAAAATTTACTCTCAGGAAGTCATTGAGAGTTCACAATCTAATTAAACAAAAACGCTGTATGATAAAATTTACCACAGATGCATCAACCACACTCTTTAAGTACAGCTGAGATTCTCAAATTTGAAAATTCCTGATCAAAATCTAGGCCGCTTTGGAAACCTACAAAGTATGTCCAAAGCAAGGAATAATGAGGTTCTGTCCTTGTAAAATCTTCTGGATCTCAACACAGTTCATTATCATTGTCACTTAGAACAAACCCGTAGTTTTAATCAACATGAAAGCAATGAAGAGTTTGTCTACTGTTCAGAAGATTTTACGTGACTGATACTATGTATGCACGCTGCTTAGGCATTTAACTCTCACTTTTTACTTCTCAGGAAATAGTGACAATTTAAAGTTCATATTCACTGGACTACTCTCGGGTGTAAAATTCCACAACGCTATAAATTTTCTCCCTTTTTAAATAGTATTTTTATGTCATGTTCTATGCTTTTAATACTACTAAAGTATTAGTAAATGACTAATTACTAAAAAAAAATTGAAAAAAAAGAATTTCAGCCTTGGATATCATAATCCCAAACCACATGTTAGATGCATTATGGTTAGATGTGGTCAAGTGAAATGCTTTTATGCTGTAGCCTCTTTCAGTACATTTTCATTTCAATTGTATTAGATTTAGACATCAAGTTAAAAAAATTAAGACATTTATATTTAGATCTGCTCTGGTCTATGAGTCACAGAATTCTGAATATTGTGCCACTGAATTTTTTCCCCCAGATATCCCCATTTTTTTGGTCATGCCTACATATATTCTCAACAAACAGCTGGAAATCTACACCCTGCCCTCCTTCCCAATACATACCAGTTTAGAGACAGAAGACTAACAAATGAATTTGCCTTGCAGGGTGGAAGAAAACCAAAACACTGCCACCATTTTATTCTATGTGGAGAAGCAAAATTCTTATATTAGAGTAAGAACGGACAAGGATGTGGAGGCACAGTATGACAGACCACAGACATGACCCCTTAGGGTCCAGCTGCAAACAGGAGATCTAATGTTGGGTTCCTGAGGCTCCTAATTGAGACCATGAATCTCAGGTGTGGAATAGGCCATGCAGAATGACCATCTTCTCTTACATTCACCACTACTACCCACAACTGCTAAGATCTTTCCTAATTTTTCTAAGCTTTTTCTAAGCTTTTCCAATCAGGGTACAGCCAAGAACGAACAAAGCTTCAGGACTGGGGGGCAGGGGAAATGGATGCTTAGGAGTCCTGCTTCTCCTTCTCCTCATTGTAAACTCCTGTAGATTGCCCATCCAGCATAACTGATTAATCCTCAAAAAGCACTGTATGATTTCAAGAGTATTGATGCACAACCCTTACCAGTGCTTTTATTTTAAGCCTCAAAGATACACAAATTGATATTTAAAGAGTACTTCCTGGAGAATTTATAACATCCAAATCTCCCACATTGAGAACAATAAGGTCTCATGAAAGGAATGAAGAAATACAGCCATTTAAATTGTTCAACATCATTAAAATACTTCTAACTAGCTACTCCTAGAAGAAAAATACTACAGTTTCACAGACAAAATATTAGTTCCTCCTTAGTCAGACTTTAAATAAGGCTTAAGTGCGATATCAATGACTGAAATAGGCTCATGTTTCCTTAGCTTCTCCAGAGAGCATTTCCTCTGACTCTAAATAGGAGTAGTCTAATGGCTTTGACTCAACTGTGTTTCTGAACCTCGAGAAAGTAGGCTCTCTTCTCTGATGTCTTCTTTTGATCTGATATTAAGAGATGTTCAATTGCCTATAAATTCTTTCATTAGCCACTATAGATCAGATTTTCAGAGGTACTGTGTACCAGAACTCTGGCTTCAGAGGGAAGGGAGTACACAGGAAGATTGTATCTATGTGCAGTCCAACATCTTCATCAATTATATATTACACTGAAAGGCACCAAGTCTTCGGTATCAGGTGTCCTGCACACATGAAAATCATCAGGCCCATTTTACAAAAGTTGATGTGCTGAAGTGCAGCTGTACCCAGTTACCTGAGCAAGTAAATTTCTTTGTTCTAAAGAGGCGGACTCAAAGCGCAGGGCTGATGCCAAAAGCTGAAGGGCAAAGCTATGCAGAGAGTGCAGAGCTACCAAGCAGTCGTTCTAGAGTTCAAAGCAGGGGGAGGGATTAATTCCATGCTGTGCATGTGAGGAACAGCAGTTGCAGTGTGCTAAGGAGATAAAGACAATGATACAACTATTTCTTAGGCACAGCACAACAGTTTCTGGAGTAAACATTCTTTGAAAGCTTATGTAAGTTCCTATGAAGTTCCTTTCACAAGAAAATGCTTTAGGTATTTCACTGAACACACCGGTCACATCAAATATTACCCTGGCTCTGGCTGAAATTTTGCTGAAATTCAACTTTCTGTAATACTTAAATGTATGTGGACCCTCTTAATTTCAATGAAGTGGTCCAATTTCTGCCTCCTTGAACTTCTGTCTGCAGTAGAATGTATATAAAAACATCAAAATCACCAAGACTATCCTCTGTATGTAAAAGCAGATTTTTGGGAAAGCACAGACTGAAAGCTATTGGTGAAATTGCCATTCTCTCAGGCCCAAGTTCTGTAGACAATAAATCAGTTGGTTAACATGTAAGTCAACCCACAGACAATTCCAGGCAGCCACAAGCAGATTGTTCCTAGTACTTCCACTGGTTTAGAGTTTGTCTTTGCTCCCCTGCATGTCATGGTGTGGAACAAAGGCTCACCTATGGCAAGCCTGTTCTGCTTGCTGCTCACTTTTTAAAACTTTCTTTCCCTTTTTGTCCCATCAGCATCCTTCAAATCACATTTCTTCTTAATATTAACAACAAAGCTGATATAAAACTGTTCCCAAATGGTTGGCATCAAGTCCTGCCCTGTTATCTGAATTTCTCCTGCTATGGACTACCCCTAAAAAGTATCTTCTTGATAGATATAAAGGATCTGCGTGGCCAGAGCTGCTCCTGCTCAGATCAGCTGACATAACAGCCCAGAATTCTATTCCACATCACTTACAAGTTCAGTTTAATATATATCAATACCCGTGATTAAATGGCACCTCAGTGTTACAAGAGGTATCACACTATCAATATCCATTCATAGCAGGGATTCCAGGATACTCCAGTCCAGTTGCTTACTGCTGCTGATTCCACTTAGCATGCTAATCCCAACTCCTACTAAACCAGCAGGAACACCAGACCCTAACTTGTTACAATTCAGTTCTATATTGCTGAGGCCATTTCAGCTCACTGAGATGTTCATTCAGAGAAGTTTTCATTACTCTTTGGTTAATGTGGCAGTTAATGTCCTTGAGCTCCATGTTCCTGTGTCCATTTAAAAACGTGGGAAAAAAATGGGTTGCCCTTATTAAGGATACAATCTCATAGTCAATCATTTGAAAAATCTTCATTTGCAATTGCTCGAGTGGATAGTGAAACCATTTCCTGAATGATGCGCTTGCCTTTCAGATTCCTCTCGGTGTTAGAAAGGCTGTGTTAACTCTGGATCAGTGTTCTTTAATAAAACAGCACAGCAGTAAACAACAAAAATAAGAATTTCATGCTTAAGGTACTACACACTAGAAAAATATAATGTTCTATCGATATTTCTTGCTGTTTTATAGTTACCTGATATATGTTGGACTTTCAATCCTTTCTATGCCCTGAGCATTCATTACATTTACACATTTTACAGTTCTCTAGTAATTTTGCAATACATTTTCCTGAATCAGCTGATGACATTTAATGGAATGTTTAAGACACAATATAAAACCATAAATGGTTTTGCTTATTCTGGGGAAAAAAACTGTGCACGTAAATTGGTTTTCATATTAAAAACTATGTTGGTGTACCCGGCATTTTTGCTTCTGCTATACATATTAAAATACAACTAAATGCCTCTTATGCAATACTGCCGCATAAGTACAAATAACAAGCATTTGTACTTTACAAGCAAGCTATATGATTAAGGAGCTATTAATGAAGTGAAACAAAACCTCAGTGCTAGAATGTAATAGTCCATGAAATTCTTATGGGGAGAAAGAGAATCTGCAGTGAATAAATATTAACTTAAATGCAAGAGAAAACATAAAGCAAACAAAAAACCAAAGCATTTTTAAAGCCAAAATTTTGGTAAAAACTGCTGACTACTTAAGGAAAGTCTATTTGCATACCACAGGGCTCCATCTGCTGTGGAAAATATAGGCTGCAAGAATGATTTAATATTTAATAGAAGTAGTGGCCGTTGTTAATTATAATTTGCACATTTACAAATCAGCACTGATAGCAATACAAATTATGAAATATAAGGGTGTTATGCTGGATACTGGGGAAAATAAGATGACAGACAAAGTTAATGGAGTATCCCTAACAACAGCTCTGTCAGAACACATCAGAGAACTAATCCAGTTACAAAGAGCCTGCAATGGAAAATCTATTTAAAATATTAAAATGCTGTTTGGTAAAAGCTTTTTCCTAGTGCATTTTACTTAAACAGTTGGTTATTGCTCATGGGTCATTAGCTGTACACCCAGATGCATTCTGCAAACTGCCGTTCGAAAGAACAGTAGAAATTAAATAAGAAATAGATTTCTCCAGCATTTTTCCTGAAATCCAGAATCATCTTACAGCAGATTACAGACAGAAAAGTAATATCAGCTACTTCCAAGATAGGTGCTGTTGCTGTTACAACAACTAGACATTTCCTTTCATTTAAAAAAAAAATGCAACATGCTATAGAGAACTTGACTCATTTGAAAAATTTTCCAGCCCTGAAACTCACTCCAAGCGGATTAAGAGACCGATATGCAGAGAAAGTAATTCCAATACTGAAAACTTGGTTCTAATTTAAAACTTAGCATTACTTTGATTTCAACACCAAAACTATAAATTGACTCTTATTTAGTAAAACCACAGAAATTACCATCGGTTGTTTTCATTAATCTCACATTTCTCATCATCACATAATATGGATTACAGATAGAAACCATTAATGCTTTAATAGCAATTCTGCTCACCGAGTCATTCATGCTGCTACTGATTTCTATGTTTTAACATCAGGTAGGTGGTCTGTAATATAAACTATGAGGTCTGTAATAGAAGCCCTAACCCCATTTAATTCAACAGGTAGTTTAGCATTTATGTCACCTACTAGATACAAGGCAAAAGTATATGCAAGGCAAGAGCCTGTAATATTCCCAGTATACAGTTCATTGTAATACATTTAATTGTGCTCTTACAGTACAGACAAATCATATTCAGTCTGCAGAAAGAGATATAATAGGTGTCTCCTTAAAGTCCAAAAGATTAGGAAGTACATGTTAATCTGAAACTCTGGCCATGGATCACCCTAGACCGATCTAGCAGTGTTCAGCACAGATTCTGCTGGAAAAAATCAAGAGTACCACATTTTAGCTGCAGCTGCTTTTGTCCATGTATTGGATTTCTTTTTATTTTGTGTTCACAAAAGGAAGGATGTGGAATTAGGCAATTGGATATGCTGATGGAAATGGTCTGGAGGAACCAAAACTCCTGTTACAGGGGCACAATAAACCAGTTATGACAGAGCCATGAACTTACAGCTATCTTACTGTTCCTTCTTTTGTTAGTAAATATTGTTGGTTCTCTGATCAGAACAGCTGCATTTTGTCCTCACCTGGTTATTCATACCACTAGCTGGACAATTAAACAGAGTTAACACTTGTTTTGCTGGAGTACAATTTAAGACATGCTTAGATGTATTAACTTGAGGTATACAGTGTCAGTTCCCCTCCAAAAAGTGCTATTCTTGAGCATCAAATGAAAGGCAGTATTTTAATGTTAAAAAGGCAGTATTTTAATGTTAAAAACCCTATCTTCTGCTGCAGAATCAGTATCTGCCCATTTTCACCTCCTCAATTCCTCCCGTTAGTAATGGTTTCTATAATGAAATCATTCTCACACATCTATGCCTGCAAAGAGGAAAAATAGATTTTGCTATTTTTGAATCTGAGTCTCTATTTATTGTGCAATCAGAAAGGTGATTATAATATTATCAAAATTAATGCCCAACAATTGCATAATGTACTCATGTTTGGATTTTTCACCAAACTATTTCTTTGTGCTTTTGGAACTCTATAAGGATCACCAGATCTTTTACAAGATGTGTCAGGATGGGAGAGATTATCCAGAATTTTAGGCAGCCTGTTCTACGGCAAGCAGCCAAGACCTCATTTGACCGCTGATGTCCTAGTCTATAGTAGTTGAGGGCAATCTCCACTTTTTGTTAGGCAATAATTCCACTTCATAAAGAAAAGATGTCGCAAGATACAACAATGATTGCTGCAAGTTCCTCTCTTTTGCAAAACACAAAAATCTCTGATTAGCAGAAGAACTAAGAAATGATAAAATAAAGATAAAATGGTTCAAGCAGAGAATGCAATTCTGATCTATGAAAACCAGACCAAAATAACATCACTTTCAGATATTTTTGCATTCTTTTTGTGTCATGCCAGCAGTATAAAGACTGTCTTAATACATGGCTGAAAATGCCCTTGTCACCAGCAGCTCCTCAGATCCCTACAATACCTAGATCACCTGATCTCAGTGCATGAGTACTGTGCAGAACAGGCCAAAGAAGAAACACAGCAAGAATATGAAATATCTCTTCAGCATGATTAGTGGAGCAGTTCTTCAGCAGCTGTTACTCAATTTAGTGCTGTTATCTCTATTTATACTAGAGACAGTTTTTTCCCTTCAGCAGTCTCTAGAGTCAAGACATCAGAAAAGCCCAGAAAGATCATCCATTGTTTTTTCATTGTGTGAAGTGTTGATCTGGTAAGCACATGAGATTCCATCCTAAATCATAAAAAAATTACCATAAATGGTTTACTAACCCATCATTATTTCATATACGCTGAGGAACAAACAAAGCAGTATACAATATTCTGTAGGGAGTGGAGAAACAAGAAAATTAAACTTCCTACAGGTAACAAGTACTGGCACAGCCTATCTGTGCTGTTCACCCTGGCCTGATGAGTCTGTGTCATTTTAACATGTACATGCTCATTTATTATGTCATGGCTCAGATCAAATAGCCACCCAAATTGCAATTTCCAGAGCTGAAATTACATATAACTCAATTTTTTTCCTCAGAAATCTCTTGTAGTAATAATTTTCACTCTGGGTCAAATATACACTTAGCAAAACACATCTAACAAATTTATGGGTTTTCCTCTGGAGTCAGCAAAGCATTTTCACACAATAGTGCATAATGAGTATAAAGAACCTGCTCTATTTACTAGGCATTGTAATTTCTTGCTCAGAAAACATGAAAATAGAAACATACATAGTAAATTTCCTCCCCTGCTTGGTCTCTTGATAGCAGCACAAAAGGAATAAATGATTGCACGGATGGCAATGATGTCCCCTTTTGCATAATTACTGGCCAGGATAATGAAAGGTTCTGTGTCACAGACACCATTATTTCCTAGTCCTGTAGGTTAGTTTTTCCTGAAAGGTACCTAAAGCTTTAGTTCCATCAAGTACATTTTGTTGTAAAGAGTAAGAAAAGTAGCCAGAATGGTACTTTCTGAAGATCAACTGTTTTCTGCAGAATGACAGGCAATCAGCTCCATGGAAATTCATAGCAATGTGGCATCCCACACACATCATAATTTATATAGTCTTTGCTACTAATTATATTTGGGATCCCAGAAAATTCTGGAATGCCTCAGAGCTGGGAAAGTGCAATGAGTGACCAATAATAAGTTAAAGAAAAAGTTGGGCTTGAACAGTGGCAGAAATGGACTTGAATGTCGGATGTGAATGCTTCCTGCAGGCCACAAAGCAGTTTGGAGGAGCTGTTTGGAGGTTTAGCTGGTAGTCACTCCAGATTAAATATGAATGGTGTTGTAAAGGTAAAAAAACTCATGAACCCCTCTCAGTACCATGCCATCTGGAGCTGTGATAACTGTATTTCAATATTCTCTTGAGTTCTCTTGAAATATTTTCTCTGGATTTCTTGCTTTGAAGATTCCCAGTATAATGGTTTTGATCTTTGCAGCAGAATCCAATGTAAAATTTTGAGTTACAATACAATATACTTTAAGATACTAAGGAAAAGTAAAATTGCATTAATTACATTCACAGATTATTTTAAACTTGCAATGCATGGAGGAAGGACTGACCTGGGCTCTTTATTTCACTGCAGCCTACCAAGGAGAGAGACACAAGGGACAGAAGAGAATCTTCCATTCAGTAAGTACACAGTCAAACCCTGGGTTTTAAATGTGTTCTATATTACACATGATTACAAACCCAGTTTGAAGCCATTCCGCCTTGTCCTATCACTACACACCCTTGTAAAAAGTCCCTCTCCAGCTCTCTTGTAGGCCCTCCTTAGGTACTGGAAGGTGCTGTGATGTGTCCCCAGAGCCTTCCCTTCTCCAGGCTAAAAAACCCCAACTCTCTCAGCCCATCTCATACAGAAGGTGCTCCAGGCACCTTCTTGATCTTTGGAGAAGTTTTGTTCTAATTTGTAGAAAGTATAAAAATAAAAGTACCTGACAGATAATGTCTTAACTAGGCACAGGTGCATGTGGAAAATTCAGCAAAAAGGAACATATCCAACTGGAAAAAAACTGGAATACACAGCATCATAAAAATAAAAGTATGGCTGCTGAAAGTGTCTTTTTATTATTGTCAGTGAGTTACTTCTACATGCTTATTGATATCTGCACCTCTCATACTTACACTGCTGCTGTATAACTCTAGCCTTGACATTCATCCATGTTGTTTACTTGTGGCATCCTTCACTTCCTAAGGGGTCTTTTCTCTTTATTTAGATCCAACATAAAAGCATCCTTTCAAGTTTGTTTTTAAAGATAAAAACAATTCCCCCAATTGAATCAATTAAATATCGAATATAGGTGTCTAGATTAGTGCTTTAGGCTTTTTATCTAGTCATACATACAGAACATACAGAGGCACAAAAGAGCTCTGAATAATCCCCTTGAAGTTTCACTAAAATGTTACTATGCCCATAAGTCTGTCACTTACACCACACACCTGGAGACAGACCCCTAAACAGAGTTTGAAAGGATGGAGTGAGATTTTCAGCAGCATTGACCTAACTTTACTGCAATTTAAGTCACAGGAATTTTACCATTAACTTAAATGTGACCATTTAAGGCAATGCTAAGTGCTTCTGAAAATCCAACCTGTAATCTTCTTTAAATTGATGGCTAGGCAAACTGGACCAAAAAAAGAGTAGCTTTACAATCATTACTTATTTTTAAATCTATACATCAGCCACGCGTGAACATGATATAGTCTGTGCCCATGTAAGAATAAATGCATGCATACATATAAATGAACTGAATTTTTGTGTTGACAGATTATTTGCCAAGTTAAAGCCAAATGTGATTTGAAATTACCATGATATTACACTGAATAAAGAGGATTTATAATGGAAGTACTAAAAGAACCTCTGTAATAGTGATCCTGCCAAGCACTCCTATAACAACATATATTTCATTCTTTTCAGTTAGTGCTGTTTTTCTCCTTTCTCTGAATGTTTGAGAACAGTAAGTGAAATGTTAATTTTTTTAAGTCAGAACCATCTAGCTAAACCATCCAAATCATTTTTGTATACAGAGATTTTATTTGTAATCTTTCTCTGCAAGCTGCTTTGTTAAATCCTAATGACAACTTTTATGCATAATGCATAAAATAAACTTTACCAATGTTTAACACACTTTTATAAACATGTAAAACCCCTTCATAAGTGAGATGACACACTGCAGGGCATGCAGTTGCAGTACACTGGGAATCCACACTTCCTAGATGACTGAAGGCATCTGCTCTGTGCCATTAATTTCTCAACATCGAACACATGTAGTTATCTTAGAACAGCGGTGCATCATATTCTTTACTTTTTTTATTAATAGACAAGTACATTTTACTGCATGTATAATAAGTGTGCTGTTCACATCTACAACCCTTTTTATTCTAGGAACATTTGTATTTTCTAAAGGAATGGGGAAAGAGTAAGATAGCAAGATAGCTTCTTACTTTATCAAAACACTTTATTTTAGCAAATAAGTATCTATAAAAATATATGCTAACAAGGAATCACTCAAAAATGGATGGTATAAATCTTCCTTATGCAAAAGGCAAAGAAATCAGAATAATAACAATGTATCACTAGCCTGTGTCACTGAAATGATTTGTTTTACTCCTTTAATCTTTACCATATCTAAACTGACTATAATAAATGAATAATTACTCCGAATGCAGTGGAGTTAATTGAAAATCTGCTTGAAGTATAAAACCAAGAAATCATAACAACAAATACAAGGTTTAGCCAGTGTTTAGGAACTTGTCTTTGTCAATAATTTTTAAGGTTCAGTGTAAATGATACTGTTTACCATCGTACATCATCTAACATTACTTCAGAAAGTCATGAATTATTTCAGAGTTCCATGAATATTAACAGTCTTTAGAGTCATGGTATTTCATCAGCATACACCCAAGTATTAAAGTCTTATGGGGTTTGACTTTTCAAAATGAAACCAATTTAATTTGAGTTTGTTTTATTCTCAAAACCTGATTTCTAAGTCCAGAGAGGTGTATACTTTCATGCATACGAAGCTTAGGCTTTCCTCAAATGTCAAAGGTATGTCAGCTAACACAGGGACAGGCTGATTCTCAAAGCACCCATCTGGACATACGCTTCCTATTGTGTGTCCAAAACAATTGGAATCCTGAGAGGAGCATACACTAGCAAGTGAAAGACAAAATTTTGTGGTTGCTTCCTGCTTAAAAACACAACAAAACTAGTCCTTCCTTGGAAACTGTACAGTTATGTACTAATCAAGTGGCCAAAATGAAAAATAAAGAAATACTGACTGAATGAAAGGCACTGCTATAAGATAAACCATTCATTCTACCGGCCAACAGAAATTACCTGTTTCACCATCTTCTAAAAACTGTACATCCAGAATTTGCAATGAAGCTGACCAGCATGGATTTCTCTTTCTTGAAAACAAACAGTAATAAAGGCTTACAAGAGAGCAAGTGCACTCACCCAGTTCTGTCTCCATCGAACCTGACCTGCAGATTGCTTGTTTCACCCCTACAACTGTTGTCATAAACTTGACTGGGGCTGAGATTAAAAAGAAACATGATGCATAAAGTAGCTTCAACACAGAATACACAAGAAAAAAAAGAGCTGCCACTGTTCCCATACACACTCTTGTGCAGCATTGCTGTATCACTTTATTCATAATGCAAATCAGAAGCACCAGATTTGAAATTAGGTTACCACAGCAGAGGGCAATATGGCTCTCAGGCAATCACATATGTCCTTGGCAAACTGCAGCATATATACAATTACTGCACAACAAAGTCACTGTGTTGGCTGCAAAACAGGTTCTCTATAATCAATAACTTCACTCATGTAAAAGAAGGATCATATTTCAAGTGTTGCTATTATACCACTGTTGTCTCGTACAGTGAACTCCCTATTTACATAGTATTGCAAACATATCTATATATCTATATTTACTGTATAGGTTATATCCAAATTTGCACTAACCTCATAGTAAATATTCCATTAAATAACTCTGAGTTAAAATAACAAGCTATGAGACACAGCAGTTCCAAAAGTTCTTGCTGACAGTCATCCCAGGCAGATGCTGATTTTTGCTCTGTGAAGGCTTTTCTTTCTACTGGTCATATTTTTGTCATCTCTTTCATGGTAGCCTCTCACTTTTTGAACACAGCGATTCCAGGTTTTGAGTATGTTTGCACACAGGAAATACCTATTATCGTGTGACAGATGCCTGACAAATATGCATAAACCTTCTTGGAAAACATGTATTTTACAAAATTTTGAATAGTCAGAATGTGCATCCTGGAAAAAGAACCAGTGCAGTGTGTAAACTCAGCCTGAGCAGACCAGACCTAACTAAAACTGGCAAGCTACAAATACTGTCAATCCTATCTCTGCACTTGAACTGGGAAGGGGGTGGCTGAGGCAGCAAGGTTACCTTATTCCATTAGCCATTTTTTCCATTTTTTCTCTCACTAAAATCCAGAAGTTGGGTGCAGTCCTCTGACCTAACTTGCATCAGATGGCACAGCAAAGGAGATAAACGCTCTGCCAGATACTTGCTGATGGCAGAATCAGGAAGAAATTCAAGACTATTGGATTCAAACCCAGGTTTGTGGAGGAAGTTCTAGCTTCTCACAATAAGACTACCTATTGTTCTTTTGCCTCAAAACACATTCTATTCCTTGTTGCTCTGACATGTCCATGCTACTCCTGCATTCCCTTTCTAAACATCCATCCTCTTCAGTTCAAATCTCATTTCCACTACAATAGGTTTCTTTTTTCCTCCTCACCTCCATTTCTCATGCTTCCAGTTCTGAGTTCAGCATATTCTTCTGCTTTTCTCCATGTTCTGTTAGATTGCCCCAGCAGAAATTTCCCGTGCCCAGCATCACAGTCGTACCTGTAGCTGTGAGGACAATCCCATTCAGCATCCTTAAAGGCCTGGACCACGGCACACTCATGGCAAATGAATTCTTCAAGGAATGTAAATAGCAAAAATAGAAACATATTTAGGATAATTTCCACACCAGCATAACCCTGACAAATTCCAACATCCATGGCAGAAAAACGACTTTTCAAGAAGAATAGTCTTCAAGCAGACAGAGAAACTGTCTCCTCATAACCTTGTACTTGAAAATTACTTAAGCTTAGTCATCAAACATACTGTGTTTGGGACAGATGCCTGACATGGAAAATGCCAGCTAAGATAGGGAAGTTTGGTACAGTTAGAAACTACTAATTTAGCAATAGCAAGAAAAGACCATTAACAGTGGTTTATTTCTAAACTCTGATGGTTGTGAGAAGAAACATGATGAGAGTAACACGTAAATGTGTGGCTTTTCAATCGGTGCTTTCAATTGGCAGCATGGACTTGGTGCTTGAAACTAGAAAAGAAAGAAGACCTTGCAATCTAAAGTGGACAGAGAAGGAAGAATATGTCTTGTGTGGCACTGTAAGGGGAGCCCAGAATCCTAAAGGGCACAGACTGTGACAGTGTGAGCCACAGAACCACGCAGGGCTGGCACTAGAGAGACTAGCAAGTTTTGGGCAGAGATGAACGTGGCAAACTCATGCTTGGTCATCCATTTGAAACTGATATTACCATAGGAAATGTTGTCCTCTGCCTATGGTCCCCTGCAGTTTGAACTCTAGGCAGGCTGACTTATCTGACAACTACCTTCTGCCTGGCTAACATTTGAAAATGGGAGGCTTTTTACTTTAGGAGTTGGTTTTTAATATCAGATATTCACTGAAAAATTGCATTGAAAGAATGTCTTTAAAGCAAAGAATTGAAGGAATATTCCTTTAATATTCAGAGTAAAGGGTAACATAATTAAAACTAGATATTAAAAATACTGTAAAATTTCCTTTAAAATCCCCAAACAAACAAATATATAAGAATGGAAAGCTAAAATCCCTATTTAAAAATGTATACCTCCTCAACTCCCAGGAGAATAAATGCAGCACTACCAGTGTAAAAGAGGTGTAAGCAGACATAAAATCTATTCTTCAGAGTTTAGTTTTCTTGACAAAGTGTAGCATGTCATCAAGAGACTATCTTATTCTATTATGAGAATTGGTAAGGCCTATTAGAAGTCTGTGGAAATGATCCCTAATAAAAAGTCTTCATAAAACAAGGAATTCTCTTGATTAAATAGTTATTGCATGAGTAGACATACAGTAAATGTTCAGCTCATTGTAGTTGAGAAAATCATATATCTGGGCCAAGATATGCCTTTTAGAAATCATGTCTAAAATTAGTAAAGAAGGAAAAGACCATTTCTTCTGAAATAATTTTATTTTTCACAAGAAAGCAGAAACAGATCTATCAGAAGAAGGATTATAACAAAGCAGCTGGAACACTGGAACCTCTGTAATATATTGCACATTTTAATCATGTTTGATACAACACTCTTTATATCATGTTTGATACAACACTCATTATACACTAATGACTATGATGCTGTACCCCTGGGTGCCTAAGGGATGTGTATTGTCACCTCCCTTTTGTCATAAAAATGGAGAGTAGTTCTATATACACACTAAAGTAGTTTCTTTCATTTTTATATAATGAATGAGTAACACTGTAAAAAAAGACATTTTATCCCATATTAGTTTAGCAAACAGAAGAGATTTCACATATGACAGTGCTAAATATACTCTTAAGCTGCTAATAAAGACAAAGCCTGGGGGGAAAAATTCTAATGATGAGCAATGGCAGAAGTTTTTATTTCTGGATCTAAAGTAAAAATGTTTCACTTAGGTATAGTCTTAGAGGCATCATAGAAGAAATCAGGCTTTCCAATAATTTTTGTCGCTAACAAAATCACTGGAATTAATTTGAGCATCATTACAGCACTGAAAAAATACTTTTAAAGGCACTGTTACTTGCATAACTTGTCTGTGTGCACTTTATTGCATACTGAAAACTGAGAGGTTTATTCTGTAAATGATCTACACTTTCCCAAGCAAGAAAACACTAGCGACTCCACAGTACTCTATAGAGAGCTGGCAGGACACAAGACATTCTCAGGAAAAGAATCAGAGAATCGGATAAAAGGGGAAACCAGTTTCATCATGGATTTATGAATTTTAAAACATGCACTTCAGCATTTTCTCTCTCTGAGCTGGTCCTACCTTAAATGCCTGCAAAAATAAAATATCCCCTGCCTAAAAGTCTTCCTAATGCTTACATGGGGAACACCAGTGGGCAATGACAAAGGTGCTGTTAGTGTATGTAGACAAAGTGTGGCCTCACTAACACAGTGCTCTACCCAGATTAACCTATCACTGTGTTCTCCTCATCAGACCTCTGGGTTCTCTGACAACCGAAATAATAGCATGGCAATTAAATTTATCCCAACTTTTTCCTTAAGTTCAGCTGCTTATGAGATTTTTATACATTTTTCTCTACCCCAAAGTTCAAAGCCCTGTAATGTATCTCTCAGTGATAATTAAATCCCAGTAATACTATGAGCTGGCAGGAATTTCATGGTGTTTGTGCAAAGGGAGCCTGGTAACAGGGTAGCTCTCCAGAACCACACATTGCTATGTGATGCTGTGGAATTTGCTGTCCTCCTGCGGGCCTATCATTTGAAGAGTTTTGTAATCGTCCATAAAAACTAAAGGAACCCCACAGGAACCTGAATATGGCAAAGCAATTTGTATTTGTGCATGTTTTCTCAATCTTACTTTTGACCTTCTGAGATAATGTATAAAAATACATGTTGGATTGCTTCAGATGATTTTTTCATTAGTAATTATTTAACACTGATTTTGATTCAGCTATGAAAAGTGATGTGCCTTTCCCATTTTGAACAAAAAAGTAAAACTTCAGGATATTTAAATATTAAAAAGTGGCAACTGCATATGCATAGCAAGTAACTACCTCTCCAAGATACTTCAGAAAAATTGTGTTTAGTAGAGTACTTGTGATAAATTATGTATTTATTGTAACAGGATCAGAAGCTGTTACAATTTACTGAGCTTGGTCAAAAATTCACTTTTATAAAAGTACTTCAGTGTCTCGATGTACATTTAAATGAGAACTTGGATGCACCAAACACATTGATTTTCATGGGAGGCAAGCTAAACATCTCAGGTCAAATTTTGCTGTGACTTACATTGGTATAAAAAGCCCAAAGCATAGTCATTCTACCAATTTCCATGTATTTTGGTCTTTCCTCACAGACAAAAATATAAAAAAAATAATGTGGAAGTTGGCACATACTTTTCAAGAGTAGGCTATGCACTGGGTACATCACGCTGCTGTTGTGCTAACGAGCAATGCAGGAAAATGGCTTCTAACAAAGCAAATGGATGAAAGCCAAGTGGCAATAAGTGAAACACTGAGTTTGCATCTTATAGAGCTGAATTTTAAAAGTTGTGATTCATGTGCCTGAACATATATTATGTGATTAAAAAATCAGTTCTCAACTTTAATTCTTTAATTATTATAAACTTGCTACATTTTTAGTTCATCCTGATGTCACCAGTAATAGCTCCTGGAATTATTCACACTATGGTTTTTTGGAGGCGTCCATAAGAAACTCCAACACTGTCACTGCTATAGGAAACTTTAGAACCGGGATAAAGAGGAAGTTCTTAACCCACAGAACTTTCCTTTCTGTGTCACTGTATATTTTGCCAAGGTTTTGCATAATTATAAACTTCTGGAAAAAGAAAGGGTCCTGTCTCTGCTGAGCAGTCAGCAATTACAGAATGTCAAAACATTATCTGCAGACCAACACTGTTTGTAATGTATAGTTGAGTCGGTGTCCAGACAAAGAAACTGAAAAACTGTCCTTAATGTACTGGGAGCCCCAGTGCCAGCCAGCCTGGATGGAGAAGAGAGAGAAAGATGCCTTGGATCACTCTGTGGTACCCATCTGATCTAGCACACAGTTCAAGTAAATCATGCCAGGAAAGCAGGCTTTTCCTACTGTGTACTTATTTAGGCCTAAAGCTCATCACATTTTAAGAACAAAAGTTCAGGTTTCAAATTCTCACTGGAGCCCAGAGTAATTGTTGGAGATCCATATAACCATAGAAATGTACTTCTCTTTTTCCACTAAGAAGATATTAAAAAGTTGCTGCTGTCTATGATGGCTACCCATGACATGCATTGAATGAGACAGAAACCAGCAGAAAAATTTAGCAGGTGATCATATAATTAAAGGCTCTGCCATAGTGAACATGCAAACAGAGACAAGCATAAGTATCACCAGCAACCTACAATCTGATGTTTCCTGATTTACAAACACTTGTCTGCAGACTCAGTACTGCAGCATGACCACACTGCTTTCACATTGCAAAGGTTACAGAGTCTGTAAGAGCAGTGAATGCAGCACATTGGAGATGCTCAGGAGAGCTTAAATTTACTAACTCCAATCTTGATAGCTATCTTGCGATAGCACTTTGAAAGTGACTGCCTGAAAAGTCTTCATGACAGGTAGGGTTAACGGGCCCACATTAAGCCTCTTGCTGCTATGACAAGACAGCAACAGTACCTATTTTAAAGATAGCTTCCAGGCATTGATCTCATACTGCTAGCATTGTTCTGTTGACCAGTCCTTATTACGCAAATGTAATCTAGAAATACTCATTTTAATATTATTCTTTCAAATGGAAATCAGTTTACAAAAAATTTTAAACACTTAAGTACACAACAAATCATCATTTCCTCATCATGAAATTCTCTCACCAGTAAATAATAAATAAATGGTTTCTGTGTTCAGTGCGTGAGCACCAGAAAAAGGTCTTCTTCTTCTCCTGTTGTTCCAGGCCATAATTGCTTGAGCTACATTGTCTTTGCCATTGTGCTAGCCAGTTTATGGTGGGGTTTTTGGCTAATAAAGAGTACAGCCATATGTGAGGTACAACTAGATGTCTGAAACACTGAGAATATAAGCCGTAAGACAACGGAATAGACACAAGATATTATGGTGCAGCCTTTTAAATACTGTTCAATATGTGTGTGTATACATGGGTTTACTTTGAAGTACCTATTCCAAGTGTCTTGGGGTGACTTTATGATGCTGTATCCCCTGTCAGCTGTATCCCTGCTGTGTCCCCTGCTCTATGCCAGACACGAATCCTGTGCCATTCTGTGCCTTTAAACTGGGTCCAGGAGAGGGGGGAGAGAAGCAGAGCAAATTCTTCAGAGGGGTTCTGTGTTCAAGGACACACACACTCCCCTGCGTTCTTACAGCTGCGGAGCTGAGGAAGCACTTTCCTGCTTTTAGCCAGCTTTTGGCTCTGTTTCTCAGGAGAGAGACGGAGAGTTAAAATTCTTTGCTTTTTAGCTAGCCTGCTAGCTGAGGCAAGAAAGTTTTTTCCCTGGGACTTTGGCTTCTTCTTCTTTTCTTCTGGACTGTTCAGCAACACCAGAACATCACCAAGAGGCCTTACACCACGGCCCAGGGGGGCCCAAGCTGCAACCCAGCTCCAGAGAGAGCAAAGCCACACCTACAGAAAGGACTCAGGTTTTCTCCACAGCGAGAGGTTTTATTATTTAGTATTATTCATTCTTTTTTTTATGCCTGTGTGCACCCTGCTTGTTAAATAAATAGCTTTTTTTCACTTTCCCCTGAGGAATTTGCTTCTGAACCTGGTGGGGGAGGGGCTGCTGAAACCTGCCTTCTATCAGAGTACATTCATTTTGGACGTTCCTCCAAATTTGTCTCAAACCGGGACACCAAGAAAGGATTAGCCAGTACAAATCACTAATTTTATTATATACAGGTGGAGATGAAGATGAAGGACTACTGAAGGGAAGAAAAATACAAAATTCTAAAGCAATTCTTAGTAGACTGATAGAAACTTTCCTTTCCTTTTTACTAAAAAGGAAATAAATTCATAAATTTCTGGAGAAACACCTCTACTTACTCTTTCCTGGATCAGAGCAAATGAAGTTTGATTTCAAGGACATTCAGTTGAGGAAAAAATTAAAGCAAGAACTGAGTTTTCATTAGTTAGAATTTTCTTTTTAATTTGAATTTATTGCATAACTGATTTTAGTAAATTTAACCTCATCCCTAGTCCACTGTTGGTATGTAAAACTGAGGGGGAAACAGCTTACGTTTCTTTAAAGTTTCTATATTGAATGAGTTTGGCCCCCTTTACATGTTTGCTCATGTTTCACATATACCCAGGTTACATCGATAATACCACAGAAGCAACACTGACTTTATTGCTCTCACATTACACTGAAAGCGCAGTAGAACTTGTCTGCTGCATGTGTGCTTTGGATTCCTTAGTTGTTTGATCACATTGATGAAGGGATATGCAATCAATCTCCTACTAAGACAGTGAGTAGTATTGGCCATAACTCATTACTCCATCAAAGGATTTGGCATTTCAATCGATGGGAAATGATGTGTGATCATTCTAATTTATTATACATCATTTCCCATCAATCGGTGTGCTGAAGCTTTGACATAATAAGTAGTTACAGACACTGTCAATCATTCTTGGTCAAATACCTCTGAATGCTGCCATTTGGTGCACCTTCAACTATTCATCCAAACTGCAAATATTCACCCAAGGCATTCAGCAATCAGACTGTAACTAGAGGTCCATAAAAAAACTCACAAAAGTGCTTAGGAACATCTCAAAAGCTTCAAAAATATGTGAAACTGAAGAAAAAAAAAGGCTTATAAGGAAAATGCACTTTTGAAAACTGCGTAAAAATTGAGGAACCAAATCTTTAGTGGAACAGTGTCCAGCTAGGAAAAGACTGAAAAAGTGCAAGCTTTAGTATTACACTGGATTTTGGCAGGATCCTCTGCTATGCTGGCCACCTGTTACTGTAAGAGGGAGCTAAATCCTGCTGATTTGTGTCAGCACAATTTCTTTTGTCTTCTGTGGAATTGTACAGGCATGTAAACCCTGACCACAATTAATCTTTCTCTTACTGATAAGACTAAAACTCTTTAAATCAGCCCTGAGCCTTAAACATCCTTCCCTATCCAGAATTCCCTTTAAAGGAGAATTTTTTCCAATCCAGAAGCGTGACAACACCCACAATCACTGTCAAATTACTTATTAAAGCAAAAAAACCCATGCATTCAGTGACAATTTTTTGTCTGGACTTACTTTGGGAATCCACTTGGCCGCCGCACCTAAAGGCCCCTGCACCTGTTTTCTACTAGATCAGCATGACATGAAACAGTCAAGAGGTTCTTCTTTCACAGGAATGTATTAGCCCACATAGTTTTAAAAAGCGGTCCTCCTGAAGAAATCACTATTCCTTTTGAAACCAACCCCGAACTTTCTCTTTAGAGTTTGCCTGTATTTAATTCAGTCTTGGGATATGGAGTACACTGCCAACAAAGACATATAAAGCATTTGTGATAGCAAGAAACCCAATGAAATGTTATCCCAAAACAATGTAACAACTTTCGAAGTCACAAAATTAGCAAAAGCTGTGTGATTAATTCCTACTGCAAGCCAGCTAACATCTTTAATATAGCAAGCCCTCTTGCCATGTATTTCAGATGTCAAACTAGAAGATTCAGCAGGCCAGCTCTAGCTCCACTGTTCACATTATCCCACTCACCCTTAGACATTCTCCTATGCTTTTCTGGTTTTCTCCCTACAAGAAAACTCATACTGTCCCTCTAATGCTCCTCATCATTTTGCCCATCTCTTTCTTCATATATTGTCTTATCTTCCTGTGTGACAAACATAAAAACTACTGTATTGAGTTCCATATAGCAATATCTCATTATTGGTAAGCGGTAAGAGATAGTTTGTATGAAACTGCTACATAAAAACAGTACATGGAATCTTTCTCTCTGCTCATCCATCCTTCCTACACTTTTCATTAGATTTGTCAGTCTAAAATAATGCAATACTGGACAGCTTAATGTGGCACCTAAATTGACCGGTTTATTTATTCTGTTACTATGAAATATTTTGATTTTCCTTTCAAGCTCTATTCACCCAGCTCCTGTACACTCTTCCAGTCCTCTTACTGGCCTCCAGCCTGATCTTCCCTGACAATGGCAGTTCCCTGAGAAAGGCAATTTGTACCAACTATCAGATCTTGAAAACGAAAAACATTAATAAAATAAGGTCAAGTGAATACTTTTTTTAAAATATGCCAGTTTTTGCATACATAATTATTTTGGTGCATTTGTTGTGGTTTTCTGTGAGAACTGTTTCTGAGGGAGGCATCAGACTTAGACTTTGTCAAGCAAGTTTACACTCAAAAGGAGCAATCAACAGCTCATTCAGCGACTGCGTACTCACTGATAATTCTGAACTTGCAAACACCAGTTGGAAATCTCATTTTAAGAGTTCTAGTACCTTCTCTTTCAAATAGAAAACATAACTGTTACTATATCTAATCAGCATATACAGTGTGATATCTGAAATTAGAAATTCAAATAAATGCAACAATCTGCTTGCCAACAATCTCCAGACCAAAAATTATTCAGATAAAGTATTTGGTGAATAATTTTGAATAGCAAATTCATTTGAGAAAATCAAAGCAGCTCACAGACAATTCACAAATGAAAAAAAGTTATACATGTTAAATCACTTATTATGAAGTATTTTTCATCTCTGTTCTGTTATTTGTTTTTCCATTTGAGGCAAGGACAGCTTCAGAAATAGGGGCATAAAAAGGCAAAAAAACCCCCAAAAACCAACCTATGCTTTTCTTACCTGGCATCTTCTAGTAACTCTTGAGTATTTACCTATTTTTTGAGAAGGGAAGAAGTTAAATGTTGACCCACCCAAGAAGAAAAATGTCCACCCTGGTGAAAAGATTACACACAAAGTTCCAGCCTGATGAGATTGGAAATGAAAGGCCTATAGGCCCCCCAAACGCAGGTTTCATAATTAACAGACTTTTAACTATAGCTGCATTGCCAGGTGCAAATTTAATAAAAGATTATAAATTATAGATGAACTGTACTTCCAGCTGCTGTTTGTAATCCCAAGCAAAAATCTTCGTTAAGATAGTGCTAATATTGTAAATTGTTATCTATTAATTTAAAGTATTGCAAAATATCAAACATTACTCATTTAGAGCACTGTGTTGAAAATCAAGCTAAGAAACTATGCTGCAAATAAAGTTTTAAAACATGAAATTTTAAGTCAGGCAATCCAAAGTTAGAATTAATAATGTCAAACCTTCTGTAGTCTTCAACAGCCTGCCCTGGGAATCAGACGAGCTCCTCAGGAACAGTGCTACTAAGTACTCCCTAAACTCCAGCTATAATAGCAGGGTACAGAGCTGCTGGAATTCAAGTCTGCCACGTTTTGTAGATCCACTGTCATACAACAAAAATGTCATCTCTGGCACCAGCTTTGCTAGAACACCTGATCTGAGGAAGATTCCAAACTCAGTAAGGTGGAGCTCTAAGCAAAACCAGCTCTGCTGATACACTTTAAAAGGTAAAGAAAACCGTGTATTTTCTTATATTAGTCCCTTTTATACAACTTTAAGATAAACCGGTTTTGCAGGGAATAAAAAGAATACACTGAATATACCTGACCATCCCCAATTAAAGGTGCAGAGATGGAGAGAGATGTGAACTCTGACCTGGAGGAGGCTCCCTTCTTGACTCACAGTGTTTGGGAGCTTGTGACACCACCAGTGTATAGTGCTCTCCCTTAGGAAATCCCACAAAAGCCCTTCTCACCTAAAGCCTCCACCCTGCTCATAGAGCTCCAGCCTCAGAAATGCCATGAACGGATTTACCCCACATTGAGTTATGTCAAACAGCCATTATCTGTTACATTTTGTGGCAAGGCTTTTTACAGTTCTTCAGCAAGACAGAACCTAATATCCAACATCACCATCCATTAGAAAAATTCACCCAAGAACTTTTCCTGAAAAAAGTTGCAGAGAAAACCTTAAGATTAATCTCTACAATTCATGTTTTAATTCACACGTTTTAATACATTTCTAACAGAAAAAATGAAAAAGAGACCACCAAGCTGCAAGATGAACTCTTGATTTGGAAAATCCACTAGGTACTATTAGCTAAATAGCCTCACAGATGCATAGCAATGATTATTACTTATATGTGTAGAAATTCCTAGATAAAGCTACTGTAAATATATTCGTTTCCAAAAGGAGCTGGTTCTTCAAAGACCCTTCCCTTCCTTACTTACTTTTTTATACTTAACAATGTACAGAACAGTTTCAAATGACACTCAAGTCATGACAAAAGATGTAAGCTGCTTTCAGCAGCTGTACTATCTCAGTTCCCAACTAAAGCAGAGCTCCCTACTTCTAAAGAAAGTAACCTCCCTTTAAGTTAACTTTCTTTCCCTCCCTTCCTCCACAGCTCAAAGGTTTAAACTTCTTTACTTTTCCCCTTGGTCAAGAGGAAGTGAAATTCCATTTGATCATCTGCATTATGAATACATTGGTAAAAAGAGATGCAAAAATTAGTTTGTGTTGAGTAAAATGATCAATCAATAAGCCATTATAATAATAATAATTTAAATAAGAAAATGGTACTGTATCCTTAGATCTAGGTCTCTCTCTATTTATCCAATGCACTATATAAGAAATAGCTCATAGTTGACCTAAAGATTTTGTCTGTCTTTACACACTATATGCACACCTTAAAATCATACATTTTCATATGTACAGAAAGTAAAATGTGCTGTATAGGAAATTATTTTCCTGAGTGTTTTGTGGCCAAATTAAAATTGTCATTTCTTACTTTCCTGGAAAATGATGCACTGCCATTTTGGAAGAAAATGCCAGTAGAGTCAATGTTGGGTGCAAGTCAATTCTTCCCTCGAATTAAAGCACTGCCATACACAATGTCTCCAGGAAAAAAAAAATATGGGAATTTCACCATTAAAAATCCAGTACAACTCCAATGATTTGATTGGATTATTTCTCTCTGTATTTAATCTGTATAAAGAACATAACAATTTGGTCCAGACCAGACAAACATATAGGGGAATATAAGAGTGAATCAGTAAAAAAATACAGGGAAGCATTGAGATGCTCAGATTATACCATATCATGCAGATAAAATAATTTTAATTCAAGCAGAATTGTATGCTTAGGTGATCTTTTAATGGGACATACTGTTTATGAGGTATGCAGCCAAATCAGCTAAATGGGCAACTAGTAAAATATTTCTGAAGTTTCTCCCTGTTAAATTCTGGAAAACAAATAATACTTCCATCAAAAACTGAGTTTAAAAAAACCCCAAAATATTAATAATTTTTGACAGGCCTTGCATGGTCTGCACCATTAGACACCAAAAATGTGATTAATGTTAATATCAGGTCTCATATGAAAAAGTAAAGAAAAAGTGTAAATCATGGCTGCACAAATGTAATCTTTTATGTATAAGCAACAACAAATTATATGCCAAATTGATGTTTTAAACTAATAACTGCTTGCATGTTATGCAGTTTTCAATTTTAAAATTGCAGTACTTTAACCCTTAGTATCAACCCTTGGATAGTGGTACAATTCCCAATAAATGCAAACTGTGTGCTCCTCTTTCAGACGTGGCTTCTTTTCTTGACTCATGAATTCTTTTAGTGTATTAGTTATTCTGCTTTTTTTTCCCCAAAAAACCCCAAATCTACAGTCTGTAATTAGCTCACACGTGAACCACATGAAGAAGCTTGCATATGCAAATAGCAGTCACTTTAAATGACAGATTACAATGACACAGAAGGAGCAATTTTGGTGTTTCAAGTTAATAATATGAAAGATTTGCCCTCTATGATACATTATGTTAAAAATCCACTATGTAGCCACATTCAAATAAGATTCTTATTTAGATCAGAAAGATTAACTACTCTGAAAAAGTAATTCCAAACTATGAGACACCCATGTGCAAAATACAAGTATAAATTTGTAACACATTCATAAGATTGGGTAAGGCATCAGAGTATATTGCTTTGCCTTCCATACCATCTTTTACTTACAAATAAAATGCATGCATTTTAGGTCTAACAGAATCATTAAGGGGAAAACCAAGCTTAGAAACAAAATGACCATATTCAAATATTGAACCCATTTCACTTATAACTTAAGTCTTTCAAAAGCAAGGAAATTGAGTTAAGACATATGCTCCCCTTAGCTGCTTGTGCCTATGCTTTTCCCTTAGTTAAAAGAAAGCTTTACCGTGATTTCTGCTTTGCTTCTACAATGCCTTTTTCTTCACTTTTATACAACCTTTATGTTATTTCACCTTTGGAAAAGGGAAACTGCATTTTGTAAATACCTTTGAAAAGTGCTGCCTGTTCTGGAGAAGACACAGAATTTGCTTTATTCTTTTACCTTTAGAAAGATTTATGAAATACAGTTAAAAGACAGATTCAACCACAAGGCAAAACAGCTGGTTTCCAAACCCTGGAAAATTTCTGAGGTATTCAAAGCAGAGGTTTTTGTTCAGTCAGTTACAGAAATAAGGGCCAGCCATGAAAATTAGATCTCCAGTTAGATTTGGAAACACTCTTTTCCTAGTAAAGTTAAGGCATTCTGATCTGCATTTAGATCTCTATCTGCTACAAAGACTACATTAATTTAATGTGTTATAACAAGAAAAATTCATTCTTGCTACAGATATTAAAAAATAAAATTCAAAGACAAACCATTCTTCCAAGGAAACAAGGGCCCCATCTGCTGATGTTTAAACGTACTACATTAACACATACACTACAGTTCTCCCACAGATAAGGTACTGAAATGAATTGCAAAGACAAATCACCACATTAACTGTACTGCATTCTTCTGGTACCTTTTTATAGGAAAAAAGGTTTAAAGCCCTTGGGTCAATCATTTTCCACCAATTATGAGAGCTTTGTCTGTGAAAAAAGAATGGAAGACTAGGAAGGAAGTTCAGGCACGAACCTGAATTTGCACAGAAAAAAAAATAAAGGAATATGGCAGTCCTATATATAGCATAACAAAATTATGTCTACATGCATACAATAAACAGTTATAGAAAATAATAAACTATTACTATCTAAATGTCACCTTCAGCGCTAAAAACATGAATTATCAAAATGTCCAAAACCATAACGGAGATATTAAAGCCGAACTCTAAGATCAACAATGAAAGGAAGCATCTGGGAAATGTAAAAGTCAAACTTTTCTGAAGTTTAAAACATCTTGTTAAAGAGTCTGATAGTTGTTTATTGAGAGTTCTTAAAACTAAGCACTGTTTTGTTTACAGAAATCCCATACATAGCAGACTTTACATTATGTTGGGATGAAAAATGGCAGTCAGCTTAATGAAGACAAAACAAATGTCCTTATTATGGACAAGACTATTTCAAACACTATATCAACAAAGAGCCAGCAGTTGAATTTATAATCTCATATGACTATATTCTGCAATAAAAAAGTCCATAATTTTGGAAGTACTAAACCTCTTTGTTTACATGGCTACAACATAGAAAAGACCCATGCTGGTATATGAGGATGAAGCATGTGCTTGACCTCTCTCCCCAAGCCCAGCAGCAGAGCAGCTGAACCTCTGATTAAAGCTGGAGAAAGCACGAAAGAAACTTGCTCCTGTTCTTTTCTCCTAGATTAGCCAGAAGTGCAGCCAATGCAAATTGGGTGTTTAATTTTACGAGCTATCCTACACCCCAGAACTGCAACTCCACTGGGGAGAATTCTGGAGTCTGCTTTATCCCTCCTAATGGAGGTTCTGTGCCATAGACCTTGTTTGCATTTGTGATGCTGAAGGTCACCACTGTGCCAGACAGCAACCACTACAGGACAAAATCCCATGAATCACTGCCTTTCTCAGGAAATAAGAAATGTACAATATATTTCCAGTAAATATTCTAACATAATGATTAAAGCTAAGCAAATGTACTAGACTTGCATGCACCTTACAAAACCCTACAAAAGTGGAAATGATATCTGTCTGGGCAGTGGTCAGAAGGCAGCGTACAAAACATCTCACTGCATGGATAAAAACAATAATTAGACCTAAGTGCTAGTGAATTCTTCAGTAAGTATGAATATAATCCTCACAATAAACAACACTGTCTTGGCTTTTGACTGAATAAATTAAATTTAAAGTATTCTGAATATAATTCCAAGATGTGATAACAAAGTTTAAGGCACAAAACAAAACTATTAATATTACTTCTTTTTCAGAGCATAAATAGATATAGCATGGTTTTCTGGTATTTTCTTATAACTTTCTTTAGTAGAGTTCCTTCCATTGGCTTTTGTATTATAAACTGACTTAGAGATGTCCACAGTCTGACTACTGAAATGTACGTCAAGTTGAAATATGTTAAATGAGGATCTGTCCAGTGGATTAACTAGATAACAGTGCATGAGACCAAGCTCCAGTTCCCCAGATATGGCATTTTCTCAAAATGGAATTTACCATTTACTTTAAGAACTAGCTTTCAGGTGTTTTTTAATAAAGCATCCCTTTTTGAGCAGGTTGTTATTTGGTTGATCATTATCACTCATAAAAGTGAAAAACAATTAAAAGCTTTCACAAATCAGCTTGTTCAAAAAAGTGCCTGTGAAAAAAAGAAAAGAGCATTCTCATTCTTGATCACAGATAACACAAAGTAACTTTACTATCCCCCTTCATTAGATCATACATCAATCTCCGACATGATAATCTATGTTAGGAAAAGTAATTATATCTGCATCAGTTATGAACATGTCAAAAACAAAGCCACAACAACTGAACATCGTCAAAGGTGAATGTGCTGCTCTGGGTGAAGCTACATATAAGACAATGAGCTGATCCCACTGGTTACTGCTGTTGGAAGAGAAAAGATCAACTCTGCCATCTGCTCACAATTGTGCTCCTCACCACACACTCCTGTCTCTGGCTCCTCCTAGCCCTGGGTTCTTTCAGCTAGGCAAAACAGCGGAAAATTGACCCAGCAAACAAAAGTCCAGAGGAAAGGATCCACCTACAAAATCACTCTTAGCAAGGAGTTTTACCCATGGCGGGAGGTGGCAGGACTTCATAATTCAGAGGAAGCCTGGGGAGGTAAAGGCAACTTCCCCTTTTGGCAGTGATAGCACAGCTGGGATCATAATTTGATCCTGAACTTCTCAGCTGTGCTTCTGGATTTGTGCAGCATTCAGAAACCAATGTGCTTTGAATAGTCCTGACTATAACACTCTGTCAGCGCTCCCTCACAGGCATGCCAGTGTTTCAGGTTTGGGTTTGTACATCTGCCTGGGAATTTAATCTCATTGCACAGTAGACGAAGAATAAAACTGGCTAGGAATGATAACATTTAGTACTTACTTCAACTGCAATCTCAAAATCCAAATAACTTTCTAAAAAAAGCAAGAATTTGGGATCTTGCCTTCATAAATGCTTCAAACACTACTAAGTCCAAACCCAGTATACAACTGAGATTAGCTCAGCTGGTTAGAGCATGGTGCTAATAATGCCAAGGTTTGATCCCCATATGGGCCATTCACACAGAGTTAGGCTCAATGATCCTTCTGGGTCCCTTCCAGTTCAGAATATTCTGTGATTCTGTGATAAGGATCAAGATAACGTGTCTCAGTCTTACTGGTTTCTATGGTGTGAAACATGTAACAAAATCCCATTTGAAATGAACAGTGTTAGGACCTACCTACATTACAAGCACCACAGATGAAGCAGCAGCTCAGGTGGCTGTCTTTCAATGCTTTACCCGAGCAAACAGCAATATCCATTGCACTACACATACACCGCTGCCTTGGAAATCTCAGCTACTTCCACTGGGATCATGCATTTAGAAAGGCGAGTAGTTATGCTCCTGGTAAGCAAATCCCTGCTTTCTATTACGTTGGAAGACATCTTTTTTAAATTAATGCAGTGACTTGCTTATAGTTCCTTAATGTTTTAAACTGACATGATTTTCATCACATTTTCCCCTTTCAGTCATATGCATACACATTGTTTTACATAAAGTTTCTTACAGTTGCTCCCTTTCTATTTTACTTTTCTTTTTGAGAAGCCAGTGAACATTCTCTGTGGAAGATGAAATACTGAACAAAAAAATACATACTTCAGATAAACAGAAAATGAGAGCTATAGCCCAGCAGAACTTGGAATACATAATTTTGAAAATTTGGTGAGATGATTCACAAACATATTTTAACAATTCCTGGTTTATATTTTGATCAGTTCAATATTTTTTTTCTCCTTTTTTCTGCTTTCCTCAACTCATCATAACACATTTTAGCTTTATAAGAGAAAACACAGCATTCCAGAAATCTGATTGGCAGACATAAAGGCTGGCAGGCACAGAAGGTGTCTTTTTGATTTAATAACGATGACTTATATTGTTGTTTTGAAAGACCCATGAAACAGAATGGAGCTCTTCTTTCAAATCTAGTATTTCTATACCACTGCTTATGTTTGGAAGAACCGGCTCTATTTTGGCTGCTTTTGGTCTCTTTTGGAGGTATCTATTGATGCTTACTAACATGTTAATGAACAGCATTGCAGTGGTGAAAGTACTGGATATGAGGCTTTTTTGGAGCTTATTAATACTTCTCTTTTATCAGCCAGAGGAGATGCTGTAATGTGACACCTGAAAGTGCACTGTCTCTGAAGTGCTCCCAGTCACTGCTGGACCACAGAGCAAAACAAGGGGCTGAAATGAACATCATCACAAATAAGACTTAGACAGACTTTGCAAACACATAAAAAGGAAAAAGCTGAGACTGAAGTTACAGGATAAAAGGAATGTTCCTGTTCCTCTTGTCTTTAGTTAGGATCTTATCCAAAGTCCTCACGTTTTAAGCACAGTGCACTATACCGAGACTTCATTAAAAAGTAAATTTACCCTTTATTTATCAATAGTTCTACAACTCTATCTCTTGGGACACGTATAGTCTTCTTCCAGACATGTGGAGCTGCTAAAGACTAAACAAAAACCAGCAGCAATAACTAACCTTGAAATAGAAAAAGATTTAGACATCAAACCGACAGATAAGGAAGGGATAACTCACAGATAACTTTCTTTTGATAGGCATATTGAATTTGAGTCCCCAGGTATGGATGGGGATGTGTGATTTTGAAGTCTGTCTTCTGAGAACTTCAGGTACATCAAGAAAACACTTGAAAAGGTATTTTGTCTCTGCATCAGCAATTTGGTCCAAATGCTTCCCCTCCCAGGGAACCGTAACTATTGTTTAGGTGATGGCTGGGTGGGAGCTTTCTACCACTCAAAAGATATCTTATCTCTTACTATGAAATGACCCTTAAAATTGTTATAGCATTAGATTATAATTGTAGTGTATTTAGCTGTGAAATTGCATGGACGTTTTTGTGCCTCTACATTTGAGCAGTCTCCCTACTTGTTAAATCAAACAGCATTTTGTTTTCAGCGTTCAATGCTGACTATTCGTGGAGACAGAGGCATGCATGCACATGAACACTGGCTCTCTGCTCTTTCACAGGGAATTTACATCTGCTTCTGCTTGGGTTTTATTCTCTTTCAGATCAAAGCTCTCTGCTCTTTCCACATAGAGGAAGCCTTGCAATAACAAATAAGTATGTCCAATAAACTAACAATAATGGAAGTATGGTCAGAGGAAATTGATAGTGTTGCCAACTCTCATTATTTTCCTATGAACCTTGTGATATTCGCTATTTTTCTTAAAGTCCTAACTGTTGCAATCATATGAATAAATGTGAATCTGAGCTTCCATTAAAACAACTGTCTAGATTTCTCAAACATGAAGTAAAACCTGAAAACAGTAACTGAATGTACCCAAGACAGCTAAAACAACCAAAGGTAAACTAAAAAAAAAAAAAAAAAGAAAAATAAGTGGGGTGTTTAATTACATCATAATTTTAATATAATTTTGTAATTTCAACTCAGTGTTGAATACTTGGATTGCCAAGTGGAGCAAATTGGCTAAATGCCGCAGATAAATGCTGGGTGCTGCAAAGTACAGAACAAGGGCAAACAGAGGGAGGAATTCTTCTACTTCGGACATGAATCAGACTCCCAGGAAAGTGTTTTTGGCCTGGAGTTAGTGTAGTAGCACTAATCAGAGCTTCATTGCCAAGTCCACCTTCGCTACCCACGCCTTGCTGTTCCACTCTCCCAAGGAGGGCTATGCTTCAAGGTCTGGAGCTTGAACTATTCAAAAAGCGTTTACAGTTTTGTACCTTCAGATATTTCTTTTTGTCTATGGATCCTACAAGTACAGGATGCGGTCCTTCAGAAGGACCCAAAATTTTCTCTCTGTGAAAGTAAAAATTAGTTTTTATTTTTAATGGCTGTAACAAAACTGTACCTCATCTGTGAGCCAGTATGTAATGAAGAATCCCCTAGCAATATAGAGAACTGTTCACAAAGGCTATCAACAACACAGGATCTGGTACTCTGAAAGGATATTGATCTTTCCCATATGAAATTATTTTAAGTAATTAATAAAATACCTAAAATAAATGAATTTTATGTAACTCACCAAGCTTGCAGCTTAAGCCTCAAAAAGGGTATAGATGCTAAAGACTGGAATGACTGATATTTAGGAAAACAAAGAAGCATTTTCTTAGAAGGAATTTTTAATTGATTTTGTAAACTGAGAAAACTGGCATGATATGCTTAGAGTACAGTGACTCACAGGCCTACAGTCACAATCCCAGTCCCTCTCCCAGTATGCTGGCACCTGTCCCTTTGCACCAGAGGTGCGGGAAGGCATTCTGGTCCTCAGCTTCTCAATAACATTAACATGGCAGAATTTACTCTGTCTCACACAACCTCGGATTTAGTGGGAGACAGGTCATGTTTCCTCCACTCTATTTCAGGAAATCTTATTAGTCTACAATACATAGTTCTTCATGCAAATTCAATAAGTACAGAGAGGGAGAAAAACTAACAGAAAATATCTTACCAGATGGAGAAAATTGAAACATTACCCTTGTTTCTTTGCCAGCATAGATCCACTCTGACAGGTTGGAAATGATTTATGGTTGGGGGGGCATGGAGGAAGAGAGTATGGGGAGAAGGAAACACACTTACACTAGCAGAGATATTAATTGCTGTACAACGTTAAAATCTTTGCATTGTTTTGCATGCACACAATTAGTTCCAAGAATTACATATGCAGCAATGTTTGCACGCTGATCTCTGCATGAGACAAACAAACCTCAAGTATATGATGCACGTTAGAAATTGCTTTCAAACCACTGTAGAAGACATTGCGGTAAAGAAATTATACAATATGGCAACTCAAAAGCTGCATTCAAGGAAACAGATTACCTTTGAATATATGAATAGGTAAATACTTCAGCATGTCCAAGATTAATACTAATCATTACTATTTTAATATATAAAATGTTATGGATATTGCTACACAGCAGTGATCAGGCAGATATCTAGTCTTTGTAAATTAAACTCAGATATTTTTCTGCATCTAATTGATTTTTACATTACATTAGGCAGCCAAGGCTGCAACCTTCCATGACATAGTATCTAAATAAACATTTATTAAAATATTTTAATTAGAATAAGAGGGAAAATACAGTTTCCAATTATGTTTCCAGAAGGAAAAAAATCAGACCTATTAAGAATTAATGTAAGTATAAGTGTAATGTAACATTTAAATGCAATAATTATGCCACATGGTTTATACAATGTGAGTTATTTCTAATTCCTAAATTTTAAAAGAAGTTATTATACTAATGCATTTATTGCCTCTTGCATCTTATGGCTTTGATCTCAAAAATAATAAGGGACACTCTAGAAAGTGAATAGTGATTTTACAAACTGAGGCATATCTGTGTTGAGCAAAATTTATCTTAGAGATGCACAAGACTTAATGGTCATTAATAACACTGCTCTGCTAGAGCAGGAGCGCCTCCTGCCCTAAAATGTGCAGGTGCTTTGTCTGGTCTGGCTGTAAATGACACAAGTGACTGGGCTTCTGCCATTTTGCCATGGAATTCTAACCAGGCACAAAAACTTATTCCCAGGGGATTTGGATGAAATTGTTAAGAGTCTCCAAATGACTTACAATTTTTTGCTATATACATGCATATACCTGTGTGCACAGATATTTTGGCTTCCTCTATTCTCTTTTATGGAACAGTGAGTTTCAGATCCTGACATGATTTAGCACAGGGAGATTGAGTCAGGCACAGTACACTGGTGTAATCTATAGCTTAAAGTACTGATAAGTTGTCACACCTTATTGAGAACATACATTTCTTGATAGTACAGTTCCACACCACCAGGTATATACACATGAAAGGGAATCAGTTTATACCTCACAAACTAGCCAGAACTTGGTGTGGAAGTGAGGGCAGCACCTTCTTGGCTTCAGCCAGAAGCTGGCAATCACATGACTGTCACTGCAGTGAAGCAACAAGGGAGTCTTCTACGCCTATTAGTTTAAGACATTATCAATCACCAAGATTTGCTGGAAGAATTTCTGGCTGTCATATAAAAAATGCCTCACCATTCTTGACATTGATATAATCTTATAGAGATACTATGGATACTACAAAATTGACTGGTTAAGGAAGATGGGGCTCCTGCATCTTTTACAGCAGTAATTAAATCCTGGGCCATGGAAAGAACTTTTGAAATGGGCATTTCATTAAAAAATGTATGCATGCCTGTGTCATGCAAATAGAAATGGAGGCTCCCAAGGAAAACAGGCTGATACGGCTATATAACCTACCTGTGTTTCCCTTGATGACTTTTGACCAGTTTGAAGCGAATCTCAAAGTACTGGGATTGGTAAATGAGAGCAGGAGTGTGCCATTTCAGTCAAATATGCAAACACAGTACCTGAAATATCAGTTCACTGACTTTGGGTCGTACCCTTTACCAATACATATACAGATTTCTTAATTCAGTAATTGAATACAGACACCTTTATCAGACAAAATTCAGGCAATTTTACACAATTGCTTATTGTCTTAACAATTCCTCTTGTGAACTTTGCTGCTTTCATTTTCCAGAAATTTCTCTTTTGAGCCACTAGAGTTGTTCTAAGAGATCTCCAAGAAGGATGTTGGTTTTGTGTCCTTCATTGTAAAAGTATTCACAGAGAAGGAAAAAAGCTACTCCCAATCTAGACCTTCCAGAACTGGATAAGGAGGGGAGAAAAGAACTCATTGTCAGACAAATAAGGAGATGTGAACACTTTCCATTAATAAAAAGAGTACATTTATCTCCCTCTTTAGCTCCAAGAGGCTAGTTCCTATCATTCCTCGTAGCTTTCATTCCCTTCCTTTTCCATCAAGTGTGTAAACTACCAAGCATAAAAGTGAAATGTCTCATCTTCCCCATTCATATCCTCTCACAGACTAGAAGACTGCCACCCTGCTGGCACCCTTCCATTTCAGCTCCAGTGTCAGCCACTGCACTGTTATTACATAAAGCAGAAAGCATGAACATATCCTCTCTGCCACTCATTCCAAGGGTTTGCTCAAAAAATTCCATGCAATCTACACTCATTTCTAGTCTACACCTTACTACCATCTACCAATTACTGTCCTCTTTGTTCTCTCCGAAATAATAACAACCACCACCACCACAAGTCACTATGCATTTTTTAAGGCCAGTATTTCACAACACAACATGGTTACAGTTAGTAAGTTCATATTTAGTTTCCTAAATTAGTAAGCACTTAGATTTTAAATATGAAGTGCTCAGCTGTTACAGAGAACATTTAACAGCTTAACTTTAGTCACTTGTTTATTAAAGTCTTAGTTTTGGCTCTCATTCACGTATTCCACTTACACAAATACCATAACTTACTCAGCACAGAATGCCTCTAATATCTCCATACCACTCAGTAACAGACTTCCTAAGTTGCCTTTGTATCAAAATTACATATATAATCCTATAAATGCCTTCACGGGAGGAGAGGGTAGTATTCAGGCACTATCATCCAGTATAAAAAGAAAAAAGAATTGACATTTCTGAAGTGCTTTTTAATCATAATTTATTTTAATTAACATTTGCTATTTTACAAATGTTTTACTGTAAGCACATATTCTCAATGTTCTATGCTTTATCTATGACTAAACTCTGTTTGACAATTTTTTTAACATTCTACATCTGAGGCATCAGAGGCTTTGCAGATTTTAAAGATTAAAACTCTGCTGGGGTTCAGAGATACGAATATCCATTTCCCTGAGTTAGCACTGATGGACTTGAACATACCGTCTTTTGACAGAACTTGCAGTACGTCGCAATTTTTGCATGTTTATTTTTAAGGCAGTTACAGTATAAGAGATTCATTTTGGCAGCCATGTTATCTTCATTTTTACCACAGTGGTAACAAATACTATGAATTCCAGCAAGAAAAGCCCTCCAAGTTTTCAGGATTGTTATCTTAATACTTACCACAGTACTTGTAAGTATTGCTGCGCTAGATGAAGATTTGTGAGCCATTGTGTTCAGCAGCTCCTTTCCAAGTGAATTACACATCTCTTACAAACAGTCATGGAGAAGTACAAGCTCAGAAATAATACACTTTATAGTGGCATTTTTGGCAGTCATGGACTTCTCAGAACTGTACCATTTACCCAGTGATTGCACTGTCATTATAATAGGTAATCATTAGATTTATCTTTCATATCATTTGTAACATCTTACAGTATTATATGTGCATTTATGTAGCCTCATTACTGCCAGGAGTCCTCTTTAACTGAGATAAGTAAATAAAGTAGAAATTACACACCAACAGGAACCTGGAATATGTTGTTTTACTGTATGTCTGAGCTCCCTTTAGCAACACTAATCTGTGCAGCAGTTACCATTATTTCTACCTCAGTGAGCACTTCCTAATTGCTGTGTTATTGCTTGTGAAGAAAATATATTATTAAAGTCCACAACTTATGACTTGTTGCACATCTATACGTGGAAGGAAAAAATCTTCTCATTTCATGAGACCTTAATAGGTTTTGAGCAGGATGATCAGCTGAGGCTGTTTTTCTCTTGCAGATCTGTTCATTACCATTTCATAATGTCAGTGGCTCCTTCTAACAGTCAAGATGCATCCATAATTTATTCAGAAACCTGAAAACATTACAAAACCAAATCTACTTAATTCTCTATGAATTAGCTCAGGCCTGTTTTGGTAGCAATTTGTAATGAACAACAATTATAAGCCCAAAGGAATCAGTATTCCTTTTTAGTTGTTAATGTTTTATACTCGATTATTGGTCCTCTGCCAGATAATGATCCATAGAGCATTAGAAATGTGTATTAATATTATCTTTACAAGTGCAATAATACTCAGTGGAGGATAAAGTTTTGATGGACTCCTCTCATGTGCTAGTTAAAGCTCTACATTGTCTGGGAAAAAAGTCAGCATTAGCACTTTGTTCTGATGGGACTGCTAAGGACAGGGTGACCTTCAAAATTTGGCAATATAATCAAAATAGCAAACAGCAGCCACTGAAATTAACACAGAAAATAACTTCAGCATTTTTTCCTGTTCAGAACTACTGAGATGTCACAGCTATGCAGAAAGCAGACCTAATTAAAATATTTTAGGAAACAACAAAACACTCTGCATTCTTCCAGTTAAAAGTAAGCGTGATGAGACTTCCATCTTTCCATGAGCAAGCCAACACTCAAGAATTCTTGAAAAGATGATAAGCCTTCATTCAATGGCCACACTGCAGTATTCTCCTCTGTCTTGAATAGTGAGTATTACTTCTACAGGATGTCTGGGGTAAATCATATGAATCTTTCTAAGAACTTCATTCCATAGATTCTACTCAGGATAATACTGTGCACTTTCCTAAGAATAAATATTTGCCATTTATAACTTGTCTTAATTCATAGCCAAGATGTGGCTGCATACAGAAAATAAAAAGGCCAAACACAACTCTCGTAACTTAAAGAGGCTTCTGCACAAAACAAAGAATTTTGGAAAGTAAGAAGCAGAAAGTCTAATGAACGTTTCAAACAGAACTCTGCCATGTTGATTGTGTTAATGGGCTTCAGTACACTGGGAAACTGTTTACAAGTATATTATTGATGTTCCTTGCTAATGATCTCACTTCTTGGATTTGACTCCTGACTACTTTATGTCATTCTCAAGTAGCCTGTATCACAACACTCTTGAAGCTGAGTGCATGGGATCTTTGTTTTTACTATTAAGACCCCAGAGAACTGCAAAAACTAAAAAAGCCATTCAATAGTTAAGGTTCCACTTAATGCCCTGTTTGTTTTTTTCACAAATACATTGCCTGTTTCTCTTCTCACCTGGAATGAATGATCAATAGAGAGAACAGACCAATCTACCTGTCAGCACTAGAGACCAGCCTCACAATTTCCACAGTACACAAAGACCTAGGGGACCTTTAATAGGATCTCTTTAAAACACCTGGGAATCTAATTGCCATTGTCTATGAAGAGCATTAGGATCCTGGGTGTTTTTAAAAACTCCACGAGGTGCCTCTATATCTTCAGGAGCTTAAATATCTTGTAAAATTTGCCATAAGGCCCTCAGCAGGTAGCCTCAACAGACTCAAATGTTCCTTGATACAGGCAAAGAGAGACAAATTATGGTATGTTTTGATCAGAGCAGTAGCAAACATTCAGTGTCCTATGAATTCTTTTCCCTTTTACATGGAGAAGTTGATGACAGAGCCAGGTATTTCTTTGATGCAAAGCTATTTACTTTCAAAAAGATATGTCCTGTTCCCCTGAACACAGTGGGAAAACAGCAGATGCTCAGTGCAGTGTGTTGCTTTTCTGTAGCCTGTGCTGAAGGGCTCCATCCTACCTTCCTTTCAGGGTCATATAGTCTTCATTTCCTGCCCATCCTCCCTCTACCATAGTGGCTCTGTCTGCTCACTCTTTCATCTATGGCACTCAAATGTTCTCGTTCTCTTCCTCCACAAGGATGAATTTCCCAGTTTCTGGTTTTGTATCTGTTCCACAATGAAAGTCCTTTTTTCACATAGGTCAGCTCCTGTTTAGTCTAGCCTTAGGTTATATTTTATGGGGTCTATGACTTCTGGTATTTTACTAAATGTATGGTAGCTCTCACACATAGCAGCTTTAATCAACTCCCCATGTAATATACTGAAGAGGTAATCTTCACATAAAGCTATAGGTTGTGTACTTTTTAAAGATCCTGTCAACACCTAAACAGCTTTGAACCCAATACACTAAAGATTTCTCTATTGCGTTCACATTTCAAGGTATGTTTTAACAAAAAGCATCTCATTAAAACTTCATGTATTAGCATTTTACACAACTTGGGACTTGCAAGAACAAATTTTAGTCTGAATTGCAACAACCAAGTTCCTTGCAACTTTAGTGCCTAACATTAACTTTGTATTCTCATTTAAAGATATTCTGCATCAGGAAAAGAATTTGTAAGTATGGTAACAAGGAGACTCAAGTGTATGATGGGAAGGTGCAGCCAACTGCCAAGATCTCCCTGTAAGGAGGACAGTATGTAAATGCAAAGCACAAAGCCAGCCTGGAATGCATTTTGATCCATCTGAACATTAGTAACACATACAGTGGCATAGCTGAGTTTGCACCAGTGCTGCCGGTAGCACACACAACACAGCTGATAACACAGTCCATGGGCATTTCTCCTAGAAATGGATTCACACTTAGTCCTGTCACAGATTGCTGCAGTGGAAATCACTGGAACCTCCTTCCTGCAGATCGAATACTGCAATCAGTAAAAGCATCAGGTACTAAAAAAATAAATAAAACTCTCTTTTTTACCAGAGGCAAAAGCCAAACCTTGCTACTATAATACCCAAATGGGTATAATACCCAAATGGAAATAATTAGTCCTTGGCTTTTCAAGTGTAAAACCAAATAGGTTACCTCACATGCAATTAAAATTATACCACGTACTGATAGTTGTTAAAATTTTCAGGTTGTAAGCACCAGTTCCTAACAGAATATTGGTGATAGACACTGCACTCAAATATTTTATAAATAATATCTGAGAATACAATAATATTTAGAAAATTCCTCAACAGGCAAAAAGCACCTCCCCTAGGAAGAGACTGCTCTTGCTATGCCAATATGATATAGTACCATGAAGCATCTTAAAAATATCCAGCATCTTCTTAACAGGCTAAGGTTACTTCATTCACTTACTCTCAATTTGAAGGCATGTGAATACGACTGTTTTCAACAAGGAAACAACACCAACACCACCTACCATAACTCTTCTTGCTTTAGAGTGTCCTTATCAAAAGTAATGCAGAAAACCCCCTGGCATTAATAGTTGTTATGCTTTTTTAAGGGCTGATCTGAAGATCAGAGAGAAACCTTTAAGTATGAAGAAGCCTTCTGTTTGATGATGTTTGGGCTCAGCATGACACCTACTTTTTTCTATGTCCTGCTTTTATTTGGAATGCAAGATAACAACAAAACTGCAGTTAGACCTGGATAATCAGTGAAAAATGCGGGGAGTTGAAACATCACACTTCTCATTAGTGACAGTCTGCCTAGCAAAATGAAAGGAATCATGAGCTGTAGTTAAATACTACTTCAGTTTAACCCTCCACTAGTAATCAAGTAATTTCATGAGGATATTTTCAAGAGGGAAAGTCAAATTGATGGCTTTATGTGATGAGGACACATACAGCAGTAGGAGATAACAAAGTTTATTGTTTCAAGAGGCTTTTTTCCCCTCCCCTTCTGGAAACTCTTAGTAATTAAAACATTCATCGTCAATCTGGTGACAAGACATTTGAGCTTGATTTAGTTATGGATTGCTTTGGTTTTGAACCAAGAACAACAATGACTACCTGGATGTAAACATTGTCTTTTCTGTTATCCTTCCTGAGTATTTTCTTGTCCATGTAAGTGGTGGGAACAGAAATAGAAAAAAGAGGGGAAAAAAAAAAGCTGATAGAAAAAGAACTGCCTTGAACAAGAAATAAGAAAATTACTCAAAAATCAATAGTTTGTGGACAGAACTAAAATATGTAAAAGTCCTGGAGACCAAACATTAAGGAAAAAGATAAAGGGTGATGAAGCAGTATATCAAAACCAGTCAGGCCTACAGCATGTTTGACACTGAATGAAAAGACTAAATTCTCTAGTGCTGGAAATAACCAGGGAACAGGAGTCAATCATGGCCAAAATCTTTTCCCTGGTGATCAGCTACTAAAAATTCAACAAGGCACTGGGGAATTCCGTCAAATGAAAACTGTGTGTTTGCTGTATTCACACACAGCTTAGGGACCAAAAGGTTGCCACAGTAAAAGAAACACGAAAGCATTTTTCCTAACAGTGCAATGAAATTTTCTGTTCAGAATCTGCAACATTTTTAAACAAAACCAAAAGCAAACAAAAATACAATGCTATATTAAGACAGGGAAAGAATTAAGTACCTAATTTAAGGACACCCTTCCAACCCTTAATTCCTAGATCTAGTTTAGTAATCAAAGCTCCAAAACAGTGGAGCAAAAGGCAAAAAAAAAAAAAAAAATTAAAAAAGAAGTTATCAGGGGCCTGGAAAGATTTCCTTATAAAGAAGAAACTATGCTTTCGGAAATACCCAATGACCAGATTTGGGGAGAAAGCAACTTTTCATTTCCAAAGTAACGTGGGCCTTGTCTACACTTCAGATGCAAAATTACATGATCCATTGGATAGACTCTAACCTCCAAGGAGTGTGGTGCAGAGACTTTCAAGTGATCTAGACCACAACCCAGAAGCAAATACTGCATGACAGCACTGGCCTGAGTTACTGTGCCCTTCTAGTTTACCGTTCAAACACAGGCTACTGCATCTGCCCAGCACCACAATGCTTTGCAGCAACATTGCAGCCTAGCAAATTCAGCATGATCTACACTGCAGCATCTATTCCCATGGACACATAATAGCTTGTGTTTCATTGCTCTGGGGTTAAATTTTGGTTCCTGACAATGTTTACAAATGTGTGTGTTAAGATGTAGGCAGACTCCTAAAAAGTGCTACATGAAGTTTAAAAAAATTGGTCACAACTCTTAGTGATTTTTATGGGTAAAAACCTCACAGGCAAAGTTACAAACAAAATAAAGACCCTTAACACCAACTGTTGGGGAAGAGCAGTTCATCTAGAGCTGACTAGAAACGTGGACAAGAATGGAAGGGGAAATGCAGGTAGAGTAAACACACTGAGGCAAAGGTATACAAACATAGGAGTTACTGAGAAAAAGGAAGGGGTCAAAGGTTGTATTTACAAAACACCACCAGAATGGTCATGTGGGTCAAGGGGTTAAGTGCAGGTACCTTGCAGCAAGCACATGCAAATCAGTTCCAAAAGACATTAATTTAAATGAGAAGTATGATTGGGAGGGAGGAAACCTCTCAGTCTACCATAAACTTCTCCCTATTTCACTGAAGCATGAACACGGAATAAAGAAGGGGGGTTCAGTGAAAACCTCATTATTAATCAGCCCTGTGGATAGTACAGTATGTGTAACCCCTGAGATTCACACAGCCACCTGCCTCCAGATTGGCTGCGTATGGGACAATTTATCATAAGTGAACATGTAGGAGTGGGGGAAGACACAGTGGTCATTGCCTGCACTGGAATTTATGATGGAAAGGAAAGTTAATTAAGTTCTGTGGTCAGTTCTAAAGGGAAAAAATAGAAGAGCTCCCAAATGCAATTCCTTGCTGGAACAGATATTTTGGCAGACTTTGCTAATTACTGTATTAAACTGTTAATTTGGCAAGAGAGAACTAATTTAATCCCAGTAAGTTTTCAGGGAAAACTGCATAGAAACAAAAAAAGTTGTGTCATCTGGACTTTCTTTGTCAAAAAGAAAAGTACACCTGGCATACTCTGTAGCTAACACCACTACAGTATAGCACTTAACTGAGTGGCAGAGTGTGAGCAATAGCATGGAGAGGAAAGTAAGAAGCTTCTGAAATAAATGGGAATGCACTAGATTAAGGAAAAATGCAAAGAAACGATATGTGTAACCACATTGGGCTACTACAATTCATAATGAAGATAATTCCATGAGAAGCATCAAATGACTAGCAGAGCCATTATCACTTTGTATGATATCACCTGAATTTTTCTAGTTTTGACAAACCCAATACATTATTCTTATGTTGCATTCTTCTATATTCTTAAGTATATATATGTGTATATATATATATCACATGACCTGGACTATCTATAAGATCCACAGTTTAAGTGCCTTACGTGCCCCCAGTTCTGAAGCCAATCCTAAAAAGCTTAAGTAGACATGGGCATGAAACAATGTAAGGCTCTGCATTCACATGTGCCAGACAAAGTTACAGACCAGAGCTTTGCTTGCAATAGAATATGGACCAACAGCAAGAACAAGGACTATTTCTGGTTATTTTTCCATGCTATTTATCGCCTCATTTTTCATCTGCACTTCCCTGGTGGAACTGCATTTCCCTTGAAGAAGTTGATCATAATCTCAAACCTCCGACCAGTGCTAAGAAGCAGTGAATTAGTGCAAGGCAGGAAACAAAACTGTGCAGACCAATCACTATAAATAAAATCTGTAAGCCACTCCTGACTAGCTATCGGAGCCAAAAGGGATAATCCAGTAGTCAAAAAGGTCTGAGAAGAGACAAGTCCTGGATATGCTACCCTGTAAAACAGATACATGAAATAAAGGGGGAGCTTTGCAGATTTATAGCAGATCGGTGAAAATAGGATCCAAAACATAGCTAAGTGTTCTTTGCTGCACAAATATGCTCTCAAATGAAAAAAATCCACTTCCCGGACAGGCAGAATATCTTCAAAAGCTACAGCATGACAACTTACTTATGATAGCTCATCTAAGTAACACAAATTGTTAAGCAGCTTCCCAAGGCAGGCATCCGGGGGGAAAAAAAGCCATTGATTTATGAAAGGAGAGCAGTTGTAGTTTTTCTTGTATTTATTTGTTGTGTTCGGGCAAAAACTCTTTGTTGGACAATCCTGGTCCTTTCAACTTCATTAAAACACAAGTTCAACCAAATAATTTTTGCTAACAGATCATAAGTGCATGCAAAGGATGTAAAAATCCATCCCTTGACCCTGATGTGCAAAGAGAGCAGGAGAATAGACTGCTGTTTCATTTAACCTATAAATAAAATTTTAAATTTGAAAAAAAGCCTCAAAAACCAATACAAGTACAAGAAAAAAAACTAAATTAAAACTAAAGCAAACATTCAGCTACAGTGGATTTAGTAAGGGAGGAATGATTTTTGTTTGTTTCATTTTTAAGCCTTTAATCCTTTTCAAATTAAGGCTTTTTCCATAAGAAGCAAAATCCAGTGGGCAAGAACACTTGGTATCTTCAAGTATGTTTTTTTTTTTTTATGGTGAAACATTTCATTAAAAAAAAATCACTTTTACTTACTAGGATTTCAGGATATATAGTAGCATTATTAGTATAAAACTTCACTAAATTACATCATTTTAAGTTAATGATTAAGTGAAAATTACATGGAAAACTATATGAACATTTAGCGAGAGGATTTGGCCCTCTACTTCATTTTTCTTATCTGAAGTAGAAATAGAGAATTTTTTGCTTAATTTTAATTCATGTCCATGCGTTAAACTATGTTTTTTACTTGACTTTCAATGCCTACAGAATATGAAACCAAAATATATTTCTCTTTATACATATTTTATAATTTGTTTCAAGTTGAATCTTAAAAGGTATTTAACTTTTTCTCCTGGATCCTGATTTTACTTAATGGCAGTAGAAAAGTCACTGTCCTTGATCTAGAATTGTTTAGTAAGAAAGAGTCAAGGCTAGAGGCACATGAAAACATGTCAATCAGATGTAATTGCTCTCTAAAAGAAGCCCTATCAAACTGAAGAAAGAGAACTAGCACTGAGCACATGGATTCATTGCAACACCTAATCTACTAATGAGCTCAGCTTGTTATTTTCAGGCTCACCATTCAAAAAGTTCAACATAAAAAACATGATAGTGAAGAAGAATATTGCTTAAATAGTTCCAGAGAATATTTACTAGGGGTGGAGCCAGTAACGTCACCCGTAGTTAAGGTTTCCCAGCACTTCCCATGACACTTCCCTTGGCACCATGTCCAGCTTTAACTGCTTGGCCTGAAATTTTCTATACAAAATGCATACAGAAACATTCTTCTTCATTAACAAAGCATATGCCTAGTTGTGTGTTGGCCACCTACTACTTTTAACATTTACCATCCCTAACTGCAAAAGTTTATGCAGTTAATTTAAAGAAATGTTCCTGATGCTGAAATCTGAGAGCGTGAATTGACATCTATGGAGATAGATATCCATGGAGCCAATTCGATCTCTATGGAGATCAATGGGAAGGGATGGGTACAACCCCACCCTTGTTAACATTCTAATGTCCACATCTGCTTCAGGTTGCAAACTAAATGCCCAGTAGCACTGAAGAGTATTAAGTATGCTCCTGATGTACATCTCTTTTCTTTTCATTCAGCAAAATGAATTCTTATGATCCATAGCAAAAAAGGAATATTATCTCATACTCAAGGCAGATGAATGACTGAGAACTACATCTGACTCCTTTACCAAAGGATCTTGAAAGTTCCTTTGAGGAGCTTAGATGTAGATTCAATGAGTAAATGCATGAATTTGGGAAGCAAATATTATAAAAGAAGATGGATTATTTAATGTAAAGAGTAGCATTGGTAAGAAATCAAACACACAGACTTGGAATTACAAGTCTGGGATTTTCAAGAGCTGGGTCCTGCTTACATCATAATTTAAACCAATCAGATCAGAGGCTCTGAAACACATTTTTCTCAGGTAACCTCGGCAAAAAGATGGGTTAAGAAGTAGTGCTTCTTATGAGACACGGTCCTTTTTTTTTAAAAAATCTTGTCATTGTGAACCATTTTAATCACTAAGGGTAGTGAAAATGCCTTTCATCTGTTCTGGCTTTTTCCTGGGAATTCAATTTTGTTTAAAAGGTCTAAAGTTCAATTGAAGGTGCTGAACAGCTTTAGAGACTCGCAGTAAAGAGTCTTCACTGCACAGGAATGTCCTCTTAACCTGTTCTGGATTTTCCAGCTATAGTAATCTGTGACTGCATTAAGAGCCCAAGTGGCTGAAAAGAAGAACACGCCCTTTGTGTTCTGAATGTCTCATTTTTAATTTCTGGAAGTGTTAAAAGCTTCTACACCTGACCAAGATCAAGAGGAACTCTACCAGTAAGCACAAACATTATCACATACTCCAGTAAGCATCTTGAAAAAAATCAGGTCCTGAGCAACATAATTCCTGGGTAAGTCTATAACCATCATTCTGTGGTTCAACCCTCCATTTGTAAAATGGGCATACAACTTCCTCCTTCTACAGGTTTCATGAAAATTAATGTATAATATTTGAGAAGCATTTTGCATGACAGTGGTGAGCAGCCCAGATAAGACTATGTGGAACTGAAATCTCTAATTAGAGCAGGATATGAGTATTTCCCAGATAATAAAAGTTAGGGCCACACACAAAACAACGATGGTAAAATGCTGAACTCAGAGAACATAACCCATCTGTGCAATGAATGAGACAGTGGTCCTGTAGGAAAAAAACCAGCATGTGATCCAATAATTAAAGACTGTTCATGAAACATTGCAACAAAGAAATGCTTTTAAAGGAGCAACCTTAAGGCTGGCATTTCCTGACTTGAAGATTTCATTTAGCATTTCCTTAACATTTTAAATATTTCTTACAACACATAATATAGGCCCACTTGGAATAAGTACATGCATATATTAGATTAATATTTTCTAAAAATCCTTTGGCATTTCCTGGGAAAGACTGCTCTTTCTCCTTCTATCCAACATAACTGTTATGTTTTAACAGTTACACAGCTATAAGGACTGCTTTAAGGAATTACGCAGTTCAAGATTCTTGGTTTAAATTTTATGGTGCGAAGAACAGGCTGTTTTATGTTTGCAGAAAACAAAGGAAATCAGGAGAAAAAAATGAGGAGGCTTTTCTGCTTTCCTGACAACACACTTCTATTATGACCCGAAGACTCTCTAATATCCATCCCTAATCCTGTCATGCTCCCATAAATGCTAAAAAAAGCTGTAATTTGCATGAGCTTGTATGCTAGACATTTTTATAGCAATGCTAACTTACCGAGAATGACAGAGGCTCAGTTTGCAATCCCAGAAGAATGTGTAAAGGACAACTCAACTGAATACTGTATAAAGGCATAAATTGTGGTCTCTCCTAGTAAAACCTAACCAGTGCATGCAGCTGTTAAACAATGCAGTGCAAGGGAGCTTGTGTGGTGAATCTACACAGATGCATGGACTTCAGTTTTTCAAAGAGAGGTCATGCCGTGAAGCAAAAATACACCATGCACAGGAGAGCTTTTCTCTCAGCTCCAGTTCACATGAGGCTCATTTTCTAGATCTGAAGAGTGAATTTTTAATAGATCATGTCACCAGTTAAGTGTACACAAAACTCAGTTTGTCCTTCCTCTATAGTTTTTCTATACCTGCTACACATCTGTCAAAAGTTTGTTTTGAGAATCACTGGTCAGGTGCAAAAATCCATTAGCACACAAAAAGCTTGTCTGAGACCTAAACTAGCACTCACAAAAGACAGTTGGCATGGGATTTGATTTCCATACGAACATTTCCCCAGCCCACAGGCTACTACAAAATCATCAATCAAAGTTCTTGGTCATTTCAGCTGTATTTGTATTATTTTGCAGGGCATGCCACAAGACGAAAGACAGAAGTCATTGAGATTTCTGACCAGTTTAGTATCATTCCTAAGACAAGTCATCATTCTTTTGGGTACCTGGCAATTTACAAAAGTTAGAAAATTGAATGTCCTTCCAGGCAGGATATGTCACATAGTGGACAACTGTGTGTTCTTGCACTTTTCTCTTAGGAATATGCTTCTGGCTGGATTCATAGAGAGAATACTGGAAGTAATACATTGAGTAATATTATTAATTGCCCCTAAATACCTTTGGAAATGGGGATCTAGGGAACTGGTTGCATCATTTAAACTTAGACACTCACTTTAGTGATTGAGCTAAGCGCTTGTACTGAACAGGACCAATCAGAAGGCTGTAGAAAATGTTAATAAAATTAGCGTTTTGGATGTACCATAGAATAAACTGATAATCAAGTGAGGAAGTATATGGCACAGCATTAAGGCAGAGATTAGAAATGTCTTTGCTGTACCTCTGCTGTTCCATCCCATCTGTGTCCAGTACCAATGAAAGAAAGCACAAAGATTTATAGGACTCTGGTTTAGTGCAGGGTTATACAAAAGAAAACCAAGCAAGATGCAAGGCTGATGCAAGGTAGAACTATTTTTCAGGTCATCAGAAAGCTGGGGGGTGGAAATCAGCATTTATTTCATGTCTTACTCCTTAGATTCGTATCTGTCACATCTCCTGCAGCATAGTCTTTCACCTCCACCTGCATGAACCTGCACACCAAGTAGTTGCTCAGCAGGTCCCTGCATCCCCAAGCCAGTGCAGCTGGCACCAAGAGTCACAGCACAGGAGAATTGATGCAGCTCTATGTAGCCCTGGAAATCATCTGCTCTCTCCAGGCAACTTAATAGCAAAACGTGCTTCCTATGCCAGACTTACCTGAGCAGCAGCCTGATATCTACCAGGTTTCCACAAAAATATCACAGAATCAACTTTCAGAATATGAGCACATAATCATGTTTAGACACCAGCAGATCTCTGAGACCCCACTGCAGAATTCATATGCTCCTTTATTACCAGCTTGCTTCTAAAGAAACAAATATATAGATTTCTATTTCTAAAGGGTCACAGAAGAATGTACAAACTTATTACACAGTTCTGATAACATTTTAGATAATAACTTTATACAAGCAACAGATGGGATTTAATAGAAGTCAACTGCCTGTTTTTCCACACAGGAATCAGAGGGTTTGAAAATATCTTCATAGAAAGAGAAGGCAGGAGGGAAGGCAACAAATCTTCTGTTGTCTGATTGCTGTAAAATATGCTATCACTGAAATACATTTAACTACTCATCTTCTGTTTGGGCAATTCACAGTGACTGAGTTCCAGTTCATTACTTTGAGGGCTGTGGTGCTATTGTCAGGGCCTCAAACCCAGTAAGATGGTCTAACCCCCAGATTAGAGAGGCTACAATAGCAGAAAGGCAATTATACTGTAGGAGAAATGTTGTCCACTAATCAGCTAGCAATCAATTACTAGGAAGAGAAGATAACCCTATTCCCACTCAAGCTCTTCAGTATTAATAGTGCCATCATGTAATTACTTTTGGCATGGGCAGGTGCATGAAAGGACAGACTGTATAGTACACTGCATCTAAGATTAATGAGTTCTGTCAATTTGCCCAGCAGACATCTGATTCTTCAGCTTTATGTAGCCACTAGTTTTACACATGCCTCAAGGGTTTTTTTCCTGAAAAAAGCAACTACTAATTTAAACATATCCAAAAAATATACATCTTTAAAAAATCCCTGATTTTACCAGTAAGACTGCACCAAAAAGATTTCTAATGTGATTATTGATACAACATGTTTCCCTGTATCAGTTATTCTTTACTTTAGTCAGAGTAATGAGTGAAACACAAGGTCCTACAAGCATACAAAACCTCCTAGAAAAACTGACAGCATACAATCCTGCAGTCACAACATCCTGAATTTCACTTACACAATCAATTCCAATAAGTAAAAGAAGAGAAAAAGAAATGTTTCAGTAAATAAGTCACTGCTCAGAAACCAAGACAAAGCAAATACAGAAGCACTTTACTGCTAAGTTAGCAAACATGCTCAATGAGCACAGCTGCCAAAAGCAGAATCATTCTCTGTGACAAGCTACAGCCCACAGAGTTAAGTCAGAGATACGTAGGCCTATGGGTCAAGAAAGATATAGCTTAAAATAGAATTTCTAACTGGAAAGTGGTTGCTTTTTCCTTTAAGTTACATCTACTGGAGTAAGCAGTAAAAGCCAGTTTTTAAAGAGTTTTTAAATGAAACACTAGCTATTTTTAGAAACATCTTCCATGTTTGGGAGTTGCATGAAAAACTCCCATCCCCAGAAAAATATTACTTATTCAGGATTTTAAGAGACCTTAACTCTTACTAAAACCCTGTTTCAAGAAGTTGTTTAAACACTTGCTTAAATCTCTCAAAAATAATCCGAGATATTTAAAGTCATTTAGCTGCTTAAACATGCAGTCTCTCAAAGATCCTCTTAGACATCTCTCTGAAAGTTCAGACTCTTAGATACCTTTGAAAATCTGGCTCAAAGTACTTGGTTGTACACACGCACAGCCCTCGTGAAACAGCACACTGATCTCCATATGTATTTTTAAGTGCAATCACTCAATAATAACAATAAAATAATATTTTAAAAAGTGGGCTGGACTCAAAATCAAAAATTCAAATACTGCAGCTATGGAGGTTACCACTCATCAGCCAAATTGCATTAACTAATCAGATGTAAGGTCCATGTCTGTGGACTGCAAAATCTGAACCTACTAAAAGACAGAGGAGTGACGAAGCATTAACTTGTTTTTCTCCCACTGACTTGGGTTGAGTTTGATCCTAAAGCACCAGTGCAGCTTCTGCAGCATCAGTCTCACTGATCTCAATGGTCTGGAAACAATCTTTCTTTCTTTCTTTCTTTCTTTCTTTCTTTCTTTCTTTCTTTTCTTTCTTTCTTTCTTTCTTTCTTTCTTTCTTTCTTTCTTTCTTTCTTTCTTTCTTTCTTTCTTTCTTCTTTCTTTCTTTCTTTCTTTCTTTCTTTCTTTCTTTCTTTCTTTCTTTCTTTCTTTCTTTCTTTCTTTCTTTCTTTCTTTCTTTCTTTCTTTCTCTTTCTTTCTGTTTTCCAAAAACTTAAACCCTTAAATATGGGCCTAAGCCAAAAACATTAAAAATTTTTTCTCAAAGCTTTTCTGTGACAGGTACAAGAACTGACCTATTTACTTCTCTCCAAAGTCAATTTCATCCTATTTGTTCCTTTTCTGTCACTTCTGTTTGATTATGGAAAAGAGCTAGTGGTAGCTACTTTTTTACCTTCCATTTAATGTCACAATTGACCACCCATGAAATCTTTCTCAAGACTACATTTATTGGATACTAGATTCTGCTAATTAATTCTCTGGATTAATTTCTTCTGAAGTAATGTTATCAATTGTTTCCAGTAAAGAAAAAGCAGGCCAGCAGTAACTTGATTTTCACATAAATGGATTAAACTTACACAAATGCAGTGGCTGAAGATATCATTGATCCGTGTTCATTGGCTGCTGCTGCTGTTTCAATTGTTATGTGATATGGTAAAGGACAACAGAGTGGGAAACGGTTTTGATCTGAAGCAACTGTTTCTAAGAAGATACCAGCAACTCTCACAATACATAACTTACAAAATTTATTCTATGCACTGAAAAGCACTAATCCCTAAAATTGTAACTATTTCTGAAACTCATGCTTTGATCCTGAAAGATGCTCAAGTTCACAGAAGACATTTGAATTGAAGCCACTCAATATGCAATAAAAATGTGTGGGAATTGCCAGGGGGAGGAACTATTCTACAAATTGAAAAAACGCAAAAAATATTATATGTCCTTGAAACTATGAACTGGATATCATCAGTTAATGATTTAACATAGAAAGAATGACTGCTGCACCAGTCAGCATTAAATGTTAAGGAGAGACCTTCGAAGATACAATGAAAACTTAGGGATGCCTCTTTTTCTGAAAGCTAGTGGGAAATCACCAAACTTGGGTTTTTCCATATTTGAAAATACCCTTTTTTCAATTTCTTGTAAAGATACTCCTGGATATACTGGTTTGACATGTTTCATTTGTTATGCAGTGAGTTTTGCATGGTGGCATAAAATCCAGATGTCCACTTTTGAACACTTTTATTTCTTGACTTTGTTCAACTTTGACCACAAAACAAAGCTGAGTAGTTTTAGGGTTGCTTCAATTCATGTCAGCTGACAAGATGTTCAAAGGATATCAGAGAGGCTATTCCTTTCAATCTTCCAAGGTGGGAAATGGACTGGACTGAAAAATGAACTGAGTTTTCTATTTAGATTCTGCTCTTGTGCTCTCTCTTTACCAGCATGACTTGTCTCTGACACAGTAGGCAGTTTTTAGCAAGAAGGTGCAGGAAATTAAAGTTCAAGAAAAGAAGGAATGAAAAGTGAATGGAAAACAAATTTACAAAGGTTATTGAAGATACTACTGAATCCAGACAAACAGGATTTCATCTCATTGAGTTTTATGTTTGATAGCAGGCATTCCTAAATTTATTTCAGTCAGCTACTGTCATGAACAGCACTAAATAAGAAGCAGATAAACTACTATCACTTCCTCTCTTGTCTTACCTCAAAACTTTCTGCTGTGTAACCTCACTCCCTCTGGCACAGAATGCCAACACATGCCCTCAGCTACCTGCACAGATTATCGACCCCTACCTAATCTTTCCATACCAGTCTTGGCCATCCAGCTTCATTCCAGATCTATTAGTTTTATTTCTTCTGAGGTTCCTGCAGGTGTTGTCAGTGCACCAGAATATACACAGAGAATAGAAGCGCACAGGCATAGAGTACAGCTCTGTGACTGGGAAGCAGTTCCCACGTCACCTGTACTATGCACTCTTCATGTGGGAATGAATTTCCACAGATTTGCCTGGGACACTCACAGACAAATTCTCATTTATTTAGCATGTCTCATTCCCACTGGCTTCTAGAGACAAAATGGGTTCAATATACACATTTCTGTCACGTCAGAAAGTAACCCTAAATTGTGCTTTGAAGGATTTAGGTGGTGTTATTCGGCTTGCCTCTGCAAAACTTTTGCATCTATCTTGAAACATTTTGCTTCATCTTTGCTGGTGGTTTTACCAACAAATCTAACATTGAAATGCATTGCCTCTGCATCTCATACAGACTCCGGGCAATATAAAGCAACCATTCTTTGGTATTTTTATTTACACAATTTTAGTAAAACCACATTTTTCCACTGCAGAATCTTCTGAAGCTGCACAGAACTTCAGTATTTTTTAAAATTTGCTATAAATTCAGATAAATCCCTACTGTTCTTAATAATTGACATGTACTAACTATTTAAAATATTTTCATACCCGTTACATATTTACAGCCAGAGGGGTCTTTACATACTGTGTTTTTCATTCTCAGTAATTCATTAAGAAAATGTTATGATATAAAGAGGAATCTGCCCGGATATTGCGAGCATTGATATTTCTTGTTTATTGAACTGCTTAAGCTGTCAGTGTTTATGAAAAGGCTATTATTGTAGGAAACTTGCAATGTAAGTCAAAGTATGTCATAGCAATAACAAAAATAAGACTGACGAAGTTTCTAACTGCTTCAGTTCCTGCTCAGCAGAATATCACCAACTGCTTAATATACTCAGTTCATTTGATTAATTAGCTTCATAAATTAGTGCAAATGATCCTTTTATCTCTGTGGTATTAGCAGCTTTCTGTTTTGAACATGTACTCTGCCTGCAAAAATAGTGATTGCTTCTTTAATAAGTCTGCTCCTCACATAAGAGTTCATATCTTCAGAATCATATCTATTAACCCATGAAAAAATAAAAATAAGTAACTATTAAAATACTATTTTTACTCACGCCACCCTTGCAGAGACAGCAGCTAAAGAAAATCAGGACAAATTTAACACATGCATTATGAAGAATTAGTTTTATAACACAAATGCAAACCCCAAATTGAATCATTCCATGAGGAAAAGAATTTCCTGTATTCTGCCTACAAAAGATAAGGAGATTACCTGGCTATAAGTGAAAGCAGAGTTAGACCTACTGAAAGTGTTATTTGTGATAATTATGCTTGAGCTAGAAAGCATCTGAGCCTGAAATTCAGAGACCATTTGAGATTGCTGAAGAAGCAGTTCAGAAATTCGTCTTTGACATGTCATCTCTGCCAATGTAATGGGGAATCACAGACAGAAAAAAACCAAAGAATCTGCTCCTATTTTAGGACTACATTTTTCACAGTACTGTTGAAGTATACAGCAAAGGCTGAAACATAATTAAAAAGGAAATAATCTAGCCTTGCTGTACATACTTAAATACCATGTCATCAGCCAACTTTCTTTCTGCCAGCAGAAGTGAACTGAATTGTTGACCAAGCATGGTGATGTTTTAATTCATGCTTCTCCTCCTGTTTGTCCCACTATGAATAAAATATTTACAGACCTATTTCATTATGCTTCACGTTTCTCTTTAAAACCTACTAACACTGCACTCTGCAAAGAGCACAACTTTCCCTTAACGGTCAGTATGGAACATCACTTCTGATCAGCTTTTTCAATCCTTTTGTGGGCACCAAAAAGCCCCAAACAGCTTGTCTTATTTGTCAGGTGCTAGAATAACTCACACTTCCTTTTCATCATCCATTTCTACTCAATGTAGCTGTATGTAAATTATGAAAGAAAACAAATTTCACTTTTTGTGGAAAGTTAGAGAGCTACTGGTTGTAAAAAAACCTCACCTGCACAATATGGTGAAAGCAGTTAGAGTTTCCAAATCATTTCAAAATAGAAAAAAAATAATTTGAAGAATACTTCTTAAGACCATATGTTACAATTTATGCTTAAAATTACCCTTTTCATGCAGTTAGCTATAGGGTGTACCAGATTTATTTTCTATTAGCACACAGTACTCATTGTAGGGGGCTTTGATCTACCCAATTCCTATCTGATCTACCTAATTTCTAAGAAAGCGTTTGTTTACTGCATGGCTCCTCTGACAGCTAGGATCAGCTGTTAACATTACATGAGTACTTCCCAAGTATCAAATACAAGAGATTTCAAGCAGAATATTTTCAATAACACCTTTTCTGTTTGGTGTACAGCTTTACTGAATTCCAAATTCAGTGTGCAACTCTCTTGTCTCATCAAACTTGAAGGAAGCAGACGTGAACCTGAGAAGCTTAGAACTGCACTGCTTGGGTTAATCATATGTTTATGAGCTTTAATGTGCCTGCTTTTATCAGACAGGCATATTTTGTAAACAAAATTACACAGAGAATTGGAACTCTACCATAAATTTAATGTTTCATTATCATTATACTTTTTTCTTTTTTCTCTGTACCCTACTGATTGAATTCTCTCTATCTGATAACCATATCGAACAACTTTTGCTGACTGTATTTGCTGGTTTGTTGTGATTTTTGTTGGTGGGAGTTTTTTTGGGTTTGGTTTTGTTTTTCATTACTAATCAGTTCTTACAGACACCACTGGAAGATCCATTGACATGACTCTAAATAATAAACTGAGATAAACAGGGAGGATAAGGACAAGAAAGGAGTGAGGGAGATTTTAATAGAAATGTGAAACTTCCTCTACAAATCTAATTGTATCATAGGAAAATTCAGGTTGAAAGAGACCTCGGGATGTTTCTAGCCCAGACTTAAGCTCACAACAGAGACAGCTTTGAAGTCAGATCAAGTTAAACAGGGCTTCATCTAACTCAATGTTAAAAACATCCATGGATGGACACTGCCCAGTCTTTCTGCATAATCTATTCCAATGCCTGTCTGTCCTCAAGAGGAGACAGTATACCCTTACATCCAGTCAGAAATTCTATTTTTTTCTCCAATTTATGCCTATTGTTTCTCCCCCTCTCACCATGCCCCACGGTCAACAGCCTGACTCCATCCTGCTAGACCTCTGCTGTACTTTTCCCTGTTTATCAATGTCCTTCCGGTATTGAGGGGCACGAAACTTGAACCTGGTATTCTTGATGTGGTCCTCACAGCCTGTAGTGCTAAAGACAGATAAATTCTAGTAATTCTCTGGAGTGACCTCCTTGCCTCTACCGCCACATCTCATAGCTTTTAAAAAGCAGTTAAAAAGCTCATAGCAACAGCTCTTATTCACAGGTCTGCAGCAGAAGAGGTGTTACAGGCAGGTGCTCTGCCTTTAAAAGAAGTCTTTCAAAGGATGGCAGAGGACTCTGTGACCATGAATACATTTTACAGAGACTTTTTTATTTTTTGGTCAGAATTCTATATTGGAAAAAGGAGCAAGTTCCATAAACACCCACATCTGCCGTAGAAGGGCTCGGTCCTCCATACTGCCTTTTTTTGCCCAGCAACTGGAGGAGACAGGCTTAGTATGTAAGGCAGCTGCTCCAAAAAAAGGGGCCTGTTCCACACCATCTTTACTGATGGTTAACCTCACGCTACTAGAATTTCTGCAACTTTTTTATATATATTACAGTGTTACAGAATTGATTTTTCTATTCTTTCTTTTCGTTCTCCCCCAACACCTCTCTACTCCCTTCAGTTTCAGGAGATCACAATTTTATATTCAAACAGAACCGTTAATAATAATCACTCATAGAGATTTACCAAGAAAACCTGGAGGCTCCAAATCCCAAGTTCCGTTGAATTTCTGAGGGAATTTGGCACTAAACTCCTCCAGGTTCTTTTCTAAAATGTCATTCTTAAATTAATATTGTGCAACTGGAAGTATTTGCTCTGAGTATAAAAAAAACATTGCTGTTCTGCTAGTTTAATTTTCTAAACATTTCTTGTCACAGACTGACTCAATAGCCACATCAGGGTAAACCTAAGTGGAGTAAGAATAAGCTTCTCATTCAGTCACACAGTGCACTCCTGCTTGATTGGAATGGATATAGTACATAATATGTCCCTGCAGATGTTTTCTCCAGTGGGGCACGTTGAATTTCATTTAAATGCCAAGGCTCAAAATCTAAAACAATGTGACTTTAACAAAAAATCTGATGAGGAATTTGATGAGAAAACGGAAAGAATTCCTGTGGCATTTGGGTAACAATTTCAAGCCTTCGTTTTAATAGAATAAACAGGATCATATTTCATTCAAAGCTGGCAATGAGATGAGCTTTGGGTATTACATTGATATAAACCAATAAAGAATTTGCAAATTTGAAGCACTAATTAACAGACACAATATTAAATGAAAAAAGTTTGCTCCAGGGGCAAATATATTTTGAAGACTTTAAACTTTTATTAAAAGACAATTTTGAATAGCTTCTTCTGCATTTGACTATTTTGTTAGTTTCAAAGAGAGGGAGTCTTATGTTTTAAACTAGCATGTTTAATATAGTTGGAATATAAATGAATAAAATAACAGTCTCTCTTCTGCCTTTCTGAAATAATAACTCAATATCATGTCACTTCAAAAGAAAAATACCTCATAAGTTGAACCTACACGGCCGAGAGCTGTGTAAGAGGATGTTAGAATTTTACCTACATTGAACTCCAACACTATTTCTATTGAATTATTTTTCTGTAAAATCTTATAGTGCTGAATCAAAAAGCACTCATATTTAGAACCCGACTGTACTATTATGAGAGCCCCAGTAAAAATGTATAAACAACAACAACAAAAACTGGGACTTCTGGTTTACAGTTCACAAATGTAATAGTAAGAGGATTTTCTCTACCTAATTGCAATGCTGCACATAGTAGCCTTTTTGATACTACAATATCCAAGACTTATGTATCTAAAAACTCATACTTCAGAAAATGGGAATGTCAGCTAGAATATTAAGGAACGAAATCTATGAGACTGACCTTCAGATAGGATATTAGAGACTGTTTTTTGAAACAAGTGGTTATTTCATCCTAAGCATAATACCATCAAAATCTGCTGATGATAAAGTCACCTGCTCTGACAATTCAGCAGCTGTGCTTCACTTAAAAGCTGTCACATATTTAATTCATTAGCAAGCCAGCTACCTTCTTGCTTGAAGAAATTACGGATTTTTTTACTTCCAAATGTTAAGGTACTATTTTTTCTTTTACACTCTATGGGATAATTGCGCACCAGTATCTAATCCTATAATGGCAGGTCCATAGTCCCCTATATCTTATCTTCAGTGATGCTTCCATTTTTTCCAGCGACTTTCATTTTTCTTGTCTTTATTACAGTTGATTGTAATACCTTTTTTTTTTCTTTTTTATTTAAAGGAAAATTATGAGGTAAGTGTTTAGAAAGGTAATTGATCTGTAGTTTAGAGATAAAAGGCCTGATCTTTCCTTCTGATACTGAATGCTCATCAAAGTCAAGTTGAAGCACTTCACAAGCACTGCTTAATGAAAACCTGTAGAAAATGGAATATAAAAAAAGCCATTAGCTATAAAAATAAATGACAGGAGGTTCTGCAACCTATTCACTGACAATTTGTGTATCACTTGGATTCAAAATCTATACAATTTACATACACACATGCAATACTGTCTAAGTTTTATGAACAGCTATTCACAAAATCTCACATGTTGTGTGTGTATGCCCATAACTCTGCATCTGAAAAATGCCCAGAATAACTTGGGGCTAGGATCCAAAGTGGGGAAGTTTGTATATTTTTAGAGGGTAGAATAGAAAGCCCACACAAAAATAAATGCAAAGTTCAAAAGCAGAATGAAATCTGTTCCTCCCTCTCTACATCAATGCATATCTCAGAATTACAGGACATAACTCCACATTAGACTAGCAATCTTTAATTTACAAACAGAATATCCAACCTTCCTCATGCTTCTATCCCCAATTCAAAGTCTGGTTCAAAAACCAAGGGAAAACCAGCTCCCTTGGAGGCAAAAAGGCACTCTGAATAAGAATACACATCCTCCATGACAGAATTCAAAACAGAAAGCTGGCCCTATCCAGATACAATCTGGATGAGGGAAGAAAAATAGACTCCCTGTCCTATGTGTCATGCTGAATGTGATCACACATGCTCCAAGACATGCGGAGTAGGATAGGCATAGAACCATAGAATCGTAGAATAGGCTGAGTTGGAAGGGACCCATGAGAATCATCAGGTCCAACTCCAGGCCCTGCACAGGACACCCCAAGAGTCACTCCATGTGCCTGAGAGTGTTGTCCAAACAATGCTTGACCTCAGACAGGCTCGGTTCTGTGAGCACTGCCCTGGGGAGCCTGTTCCAGTGCTAAACCACTCTGGGTTCCCTTAAACCTCTTCCTAAAGCCATGCCCACATAAGCTCACCACAGCAGTCACCGTGATTCCACAGTTAACAAACATTATTTATTTGCTTAGAAAAAGAATGTGATGCCAACAAATGCTTCAGAAGCAGAGTGAAATACAAAGGCTGTTGTGCAGCTCTTCCACAATAACAAGGAGCTATTAGAGAAATTACCTAATCACAAACCAACAGAAAAAAAATTCAGGTATAGAGAGCAATTACAATATGGACAAGTAAACACATGGCTGCAGTAAGCCGGAGAGGGTTATTACAGCTTCTCTGTGCTAATTCCCCCATTGTTACCAAATTGCTAAGGAATATGTTATCTTATATTTACCTTGAGTTAAGAGCAATCAAGCCTGCAGTTTGCAGCGTGGTGCTGCTAGTTCATGTTTTTGCTTTATGGATGCAGTAACTTGGTTGCCTACCCATCTCATTATAGAATTAAATAACAGATCATTTCTCTATTAAAAGAAAATTCTGTATTAAAAGCTATCTACTTCATATCCTTCTATAGTCCCCACTGCACCTCACTGGTGAATGCAATTTTCCAAGGAAATCTATCATAGCTCTGATATGTAAGATAGTTATTGATCTGTAAGTGAAATTATATATGAGTGAAGACATTTGCACCTGTACCTGTCACATTATAAGACGCTTCCCAGTAACTGATGGAAGGATTTAAGTATACTTACTGAACCTCCAGTATAGTACTGAATCATTTAAAGTACTACAGAAATGAGTGAAGGATCATGAACTGGAAGAACCAATTCAGCCTGCAGTCTGAGGGGTCTAAGTGCCCCAGGAGTACAGATGGAACACAGCTGCAGTGCCGTGGGTTGCTCAGCAATCTGTTTGTCAGTGACCACAAAAGCAAATAAGATATCCTGCTATGCTAAGAAAGGAAGAGGGAACAATACTGAAAATACTAGCTCATTATCCAGCTCATCCCTTTATTATCCAAGGAAACAAAATAACACAGATAAAGCAAAATCACAGACATTATGAAATAGAAAATTAAGTTTTGATGGGGAGAAGTTAGCAACATTGCAATACAAGGATCCCAAATCCAGCCCAAACTATCCAAGCAAAACCCCACAACACAGAACTGTGTAAAAAACTCGGCCATAGTGTATCCAGTTCCAGGTCAGCTCAGGCAGAGCACTCATGATTAACACAAACACTTCAATAACACAGCTGGAAAACTTTACCATAGAATGTAACACTGATCACAAATTTGAATCTTCAATTGTGAGTGAAAATTTTTAATTCCATTTCATTTACATCTAAAAAAACCAGGACTCTAGCACAGCAGAGGAAAAATATACATTTGTGAAGCAATTTCTGACAAATGTATCTGTAAATATTAGATCTTTCCAAATCAAAGCTTCAGTAAATAAGAGTGGATGTCACTTACTTTACAAAACATCCACATCTCTTTATACTAAGTACTACTAGGTACTCTTCTACATAATAAACAACCTGAGCTATACCAAGGAAAAATTACAAAGATAGAAGCTGTAAAATCACAAAACAGTATTTTAAAGGTACATTAATAAACACTTTGTGTAACTTACTTCTGTCTGTAGTCAGCTAGGTTGAGATTTTGCCAGCCATAAAAAAAGAAATTTAGTATTTGTCCAGAGAAGGGTAAGTTCCACAGCTATGATAAGGTCTAGATCTTGCAAAGAGACACCTACCCAGCAATGTCAGTAGGTGACATTGACACATTTTATGAGGGTACATAAGAGTGGGCAAGATTCAGGTCTTGGATAAAATAAGATTAACTGATGCTATCAATTCTCATGCACTTTTCTGGGTTAAGGGAGAGCTTCTTCCTAAACCAAGATCTATGAGTTCATGCTTTTCACTTTGATTACAATACTTTTAACCTGTTCTGAAAACAGCCAGACTAGACAAACCCTAAGTTTACTATAAAAGGCCATGAAACCTCAGTCTGAACAATTCTCCAGAGACCTGTCTTAGCTGAAGAAAACACAGCACTCTAATTCTGGCAGAATTTACTGACAACTACTGAAACCAGCACTGCTGAAATCAACCGCTCAGCCCAAGAAGTGGCTGTATTTGTTACCCAGTCACCTTTCCCTGCTTTACATTCAAGCTAATAAATAATCTAAATTCTTATATTAGTATTAGAAGTCTTTAACATTTTGAAAAACAATATCCTAAACAAGAACGGTCTCAAGAAAGCCACTGAGGAAAAGGACAAATGTCATTGCATACTTTTGAAAAAAAAAAAATGCTTCAGGCTGTGTATGATGCATCTATGATTCTTGAGTAGCTGTTTGAATCTGGCAAAACAAGGGCACTATGAATAACTCTCCTTTAAATACACAGCTTCAGCAAAACACTACTCTAGTTCATTCCCCCAAAGTAGCTTACTTTGCATAGCAAGCTATTGCTATAACAGAATAATTTATTTCATAATAATTGCAATTTATATCTCTTAAAATTCTTCACTTCTGAGATGCTGGCAGAGATTTTTAAGAAATAGATCTAAGAGAGCAATTCAGTAGCATAGCAACTGAGCATCTTCAATAGCAGTTCAGCTCTTTCCCAGAGTCATTCCAATAAGACAAGCACACTACTGGAATGATCTAAGCAGCACAAGCAGGTACAGTTTCCCACCAGGAGGCAGCAGGATTTTCCAAAGAAGACAAAAGAATAGTCAAGTGTTCAACAAGTTTTGGATATTAACAAAATATTGTGCTTACCTTAAATCTTCAATAACAGCATATTAGAACTAGGCCAGGCTATTCAATCCCAGTTCAGCAATGATTTTGTTTAATTTTCAAAAACTTTCAGTATTAATTCTGCTCTCACTGAAGTCAGGGGGAACGGATAACGGGTTTCAGCATCAGAGTCAGATAAACCTCGAGCGATTTTAGAAATCTGAGCTTAAAACTTTGCCACTTTGGTCATTGCTTAATATATATTATATTCAAGTACACATGTACAAATGTTTCTTGCCTTTTCGCTTTCTCCCAAAACACATATATGAATGCATGGACAGACACAACAAATGAAATGAAGATTTTAACTACTCATGTGATTTCTATCTGTATGAATTTGCCTCATTCAGGAAAAACAAAACCAAAACAAAAAATCCATGAAGAACAGTACACAAATTTATCTCTATCACTTTTGTGTAATCCAGCAAACTTTGTAACTGTGCATTTCAGAAAGAACATCTTTTAAACTTACACACATATCTGTTCCGTAACATTGTTCACATTTTCACAACTTGGAATGTAGCCTTTCAATAACCCAAAAGAATATGTCTGTTTATAAAACAGATACAGTACTGATTAAGCTAAGAAATTACTTCATGGGTTCCAGCACTGCTGCTGGGTAGGACAGAATGTTTAGAATGAAGTTCCTATGATGACTGCCCACTGACTTCTCTTATGGAATAAAAAAGCTGTTCTCCTCCATGCTGGGATTCAGGCTCAGCTCTCTGAGTTAGAAAAGACATAAAATTCTACATAAGTAAGGGTTTCTAAGAAGAGGAAAATGCTGTGTGTGTAACAAGCAGGCACTTCTGTGAAAAATACAAAATAGTCATATACACAAGATGTTATTGCTAGAGAATGAAACCATTGCCCAATTAGAATACCTCACAGAAAAAGTGGATTAAAAAACCCCATACCCCAGGCAATCAGAATCTAATGACCACTTGAGGGAAATCTTCAACCTCTCAACTCTTTCAAAACTCATAATACTTAGAAATACGTAGAGCTCCACTTGCCAAACACTACCTAGACTGTTTTGCTGTGGTTTGCATTTCAGTACACAAATTTCTGAGAAAAGAGACACTCGCTGTCCCTCTTCTGTACTGTGTCACATTTTTCAGGCAGTCTTCATTTCTCTGTCCCCTTTCATACAACCCTCTGAGAATAGGGATGGGGCAATCCTAGATGTACATACAGACTGGGGAATGAGATGCTGGAAAGCAGAGCTGGAAAGTGGAAAGTGACTGGGGGGCCCTGGTCAACGGAAAGTTGAATATGAGTCAGCAGTGCCCTGGGAGCCAGGAGGGCCAAGCGTGTCCTGGGGGGCATCAGGCACGGCTTCGCCAGCCGGGCAAAGGAAGGATTGTCCTGCTCTGCTCGTAGTGGGGCGGCCTCACCTCTAATCCTGGGGACAGTTTTGGGCACCACAATGTAAGAAAGACATGAAACTATTGCAGTGTCCGAAGGAGGGCAACAAAGGTGGTGAAGGGCCTTGAGGAGAAGCCGTGTGAGGACAGGCTGAGGGCACTGGGTCTGTTCAGCCTGGAGGAGACTGAGGGGAGAACTCAATGCAGTTACAACTTCCTCGTGAGGGGAAGAGGAGGGGCAGAGACTGATCTCTTCTCTCTGGTGACCAGGACCCAAGGGAATGGCCTGAAGATGTGTTAGGGGAGGTTTAGCTCGGATATAAGAAAACGTTTTTCACCCAGCGGGTGGTTGGACACTGGACAGTGCCTCAGGGCAGTGCACACAGTACCAGCCTGACATAGTTCAAGAAGTGTTTGGACAATGCTCTTGGGCACATGGTGCTCTTGGGGGATGGTGCTGTGCAGGGCCAGGAGTTGGACTCGATGATTCTCAGGGGTCCCTTGCAGTTCAGCATATTCTGTGTGATTCTGCTCTCATCAAGACCCACGTTAGACTACCAGATTTCCCTCCAGGATATGTACCGACTTTCCATACATCCATGCCTTCCCCAGTTTGTAAGTTACTGAGCTGGTTTGGGCCAAATTCAGGGAAACGTCCAAAA
>VZRV01003482.1:183254-242017 GCA_013398115.1 Falcunculus frontatus
GGGGGAAGGTCCCCCGGTGAGGTTCTGATGTTCTGATGTTCTGAACCAGTCCAGAAGAGAAGAAAAAAAGAACCCGAAGTCCCAGAAAAAACAAGGTTTAACTCTCCGTCTCTCCCTGAAGAAACGGAGCCGAAGAAGCTGGCTGGAAAGCAGGAAGGGTGCTTCCTCCACACTTCTCCCCACAGCAGAGAGACGCAGAGGAGTGGTGACCTTGGAGCACAGACTGCTTTGAAAAAGTTCGTCTGGCCTTTTTTTTCTTTCTCTTCCCTCTCTTGGGCTCAGTTTAAAGGCACAGGAATCATATACGGGCATAGAGCGATGATGGGGGATACACATCATAAAGTCACCCCAAGACAGTTATTCATATACATGTAATAGCAAAGCCAGCAAAGATGGAGGTTTTTACAAGATTTCCACATACAGTTCTTTTTTGGGTGAGTAGAAGAGTCCACATCCATTTCTTCTTCCTGAACCTCTTTCTGGGTTCAGGCCTCATGGGTCAGCTCTCTCCCAGATGCATACTTCTGAGTGACCAACAATTTTTCACTAACAGTCCACACTCATTTTTTGAAATGTGTTTTTCCCTTTTCCCCTCCAAATCGCTTGCCCATGGCAGGCTCTACAATGAATTTCCTTCTTCATACCTTTCCCTCACTAAAGCATCCTTTAAAAGGGTTTCTATAATTTTTTTCTTTATAACCCCGAGCCAGTTTTCCACTGGTGTCCTTACAAGAGCCTCAAATAGTCTCTAGCACATAAATGGAAACCAATCAGGATTCATATATTTTACATACACAGAGTATTCAAGCAATTTTTCAGTGATGATTTTCCAGTAAGACATTACTGTTGAGTTTCTTCTGACTGCCTTTACTTTGCACAGAAAATGGTTTAATGAAAATCAGCCCTATGTGCACATGTCTGGGTGCTGCCAGAACTCCCCTGTGAGACTGCAGCACGCTAAGCAAAACCTGAAGTTAATGTAAGCAGTTTTCCAGTTTCCCAGGACCATCATTTGGGTGACAGAAACTTTTATGTTAACTTCCCAGCATTTCTAACAAACATTTAACATTGATTTTGCTTACACAGGCAATGTCCTGTTAAAGCCAGCAAAAGGAAGAGAATCAAAAGACTCTCTACACAGACTAAGCTTTGATTAATCCTGGGTAGCTCTTCAGAGGTTAGAAACTAAACAAACATGTGACTTTGAAATTAAAATTGTTCAACAAAATTAAAACAGATGCATGCTATGCTAATAAGAGAAAAGAGAAGATGTTACAAAAGATAGAGTGGGTTTTTTGAAGGCCTGAAACATCAGTTTCAGTCAGGATTTCACAGGTCAATGTAACATAGTATGGGGGATAAGTTCAATTTACTCCTAATATCAGTAGGAGCTTAAAATGTTACACGGAATTTTTTTTATGCTGAATATTATATTTCAGTTAGGTAAATTAGTCATAGTATAAAAACATAAACTGAGGCAGAGGAATTCATGTTCTTGGCTGAAATCACACAGTGTTAAGCAAAGCCTACTTTAAAAAGACATAAAGTACTTCACTTAGAAATTATTGTTGATGAAAATCAAGTACCTAATTATAATCAAGTAGTAACAAGTTAAGCTGTCACGTGAGAGTAAAAATGAAAAACACACAGAAACCTGCAGGCTTGTTTTCTGGATGCAATATATATGGGCTTGGAGTGCTTTCCAAATTATAAACTCTCATTAAAGCATTATCTAAAATCAGGACATACATGTTACAGTATATTATTTGCCCAGGGCAGTCTATGAAAATGTCCCTATGAAAATAGGATACATCCTTATGGACATCCTGTCCTGTTGCCATGTTTTTTGTGACAGTGTGCTTCTCCTTCTCTGTCTCCACCTGACCTCTGTTTCCTGTAAACCTGGCTCGAGTAATAACCACCAGTGGTGGTCCTAATGGATGGTCTGGTCATGATGGCTGCATCGGCTTAAAGTGGATTCAGGGGAGACATAACAACAGAATAGCCAAAGGCTAATCTGAGCAATCCACTCTCCAAACCTTAGTGCTGGTCAATGCCCTCCTTAAGCCAAATCTGGACCAAGCTAACATCTGTAGTCAGTACACAAATATGACTGCAAGTCAATCATCTTACTCCATATACTTATTGACAGCCCAGGGCCCATTGAGCTCTCCTGAATGGCAGTGGGCTGCACATCAGGATAAGTCCCTGAGTAGGAATGCTAAAATAATCCTTATTGTATCAAATGCTTGGTAAGTGATTGGGAATAAGCGCACTGAAACTTTGAAATCTAACCTAAGTGATATAGAGAAAAGATTGTGCATGTATAATCCTTTACACATAAATCATTCACCAAGTCTGGGACTAAATCTGGATCCCGCTGCATCTAAACTCCCCTCTGAGGGGTTTAGAATGAAAGGGGGGGTCCCTTCTGAATCTCATGGCTCAACAGGAAGGTCTCAGACAGTTCTTCCTGACCCTGTTCACAAACAGTAAATACTCACATGTACCTTACCATGGATTTTTGTTAAAGCAGTCACATTTACTGTACAACTTTTTTAATGCACTGTCTGGTAAAAACAAAATGCATTGTTTCTTCTCTCTTGTGAGCAAAGTGCTTGACTTTATCCATGAAAATTTTCCACCAGTTTAAACAAAACTTCATAATGAAATCTAGCCATTCTTTAAAACTGTTATGCAATATTTATTCCTCAAACGTCAACTTCCGCTATGGCCCCCACCCTGTATGGTGCTGAGCGGCCTCAGTTGCAATTTGACAGTCACTTTGGCTTAAAAACTCAGAAAATTGATTACAATGCCACACTGAACTGATAAATGCTTCAGGACAAGTCATAATTTTATTTAGGATAAATAAGAGCAAAAGGTAAAAAGCAAAACAGAAGTGAAAACCAGTGTCGTTTCCAACACATAAGGCACTAGCACTCCATTTCGCTGCACTGATGGAAAACAGCCTAAGAAATAAAAAGGAAAACAATGAGTCTTTTAGCTGGAAGTTCCATCCTGTGTAGTCATTTATTTCCTTCTGAGATTGCTCAACAGACAACAAAATCTCTTAAGTTGGTAAATATTAAGGGAAAGGAAGAATGCATTTTTTTTCTTTGACAGCTGTATAATATCGAGGCATAAAAGGAACAGTTGACACTGATATTTTTCATGACAAGCTGTATGAACAGTAAAGTCACATGTATTCAACGCAAAGTTCAAAAAATAGCTAGGTTATTTAGGAGTGGCACAAAGGATAGTTCTCTCACTTTGAAAAGGGTGTTTGTACATACTGTGAACACAATTCATCCAAATGCATGACATCACTATATGTAAGAAAATTCAGCAGGAGTACTTCTGTAAACATTACATCAGCATTTTTTTTCCTATTTTGGGCCTGAATGAGTCAGAATCTCTACAAACCAGACTAATTAACTATTACTAATGAAGACTGTTTACATTCTAATACAATGAAATGGAAAAGAAGTCTCAGAAAGCTTATCCATTAAAAACCCCATAGTACAGGTTAATTAATTTTCAAGGCTAAAAGGCATAAGTAGATGATTTTATCTGACCTCTTACATAACACAAACTTTGAAATGTCACCTAGTTCTCCTTGCACTATGTCAAACGACAAAATACCACTGCCTGAATGCACATCTGCTCTACCTTCCTCAGAAGTATACTTCCACAGTGTACAGAAAAATGTGTGCAACCAAAATGGGAAAATGAAAGGTTTTAATCTAAAACAGTAGCATTTCCCCCTCTTACAGCAAAACACCATTTGTTTGGTAGTAGTTATTCTGCAGCCAGCACTAACTAGACCACTTATTATTGTAGCCTGTCCAATTTCTCATCCAAAACTGCAAGTGGTATCCAACATGTACTGAGAGCCCAAGGATACAAGAATTACAGCTGCAGTGACTCTAGCTCAATGATTCTTGCTATGCAGTATTTGGGGTTTGCTCCATTACAGAGAAACAGATTTACCGCAACTTGTGGACATTCATTCAAGCTTCAAGCAGCAGATAAGTCAGCTCAAGCAGTGATGCATTACAGTATTTATTATACTAACAGAATGATCTTTCAGTTATTGTTCATGTGGATTTACTGACAGGAGTAGAGTAAAGAATGAAAAGCAGTGACAGGAGAACAAAGCTGACAAAAGGCCTGAGAGCAAATGTTGCCTTCTGTTAATCATGAGGCCATAAATATGCGAGGTTTTTTGGCTGAGCAACTTTTATTGGTTAGCAAAAAGAGGATTTTAAGATTTTTCTTCTCTCTCCATTGTAATTTCAGCACTAGTCTAACTTCAGAACTTCAAGACTGGCAAACTGAAGTAGACAGGCATGCCTCCTACCAAACCAACTTTATACAGACGCCCAACAAATACACAGGCTTTTTAATGACTGAGAAGTGGGAGGAATCAACAGTCAAAAAACAATAGGTTGTGTACAAATTTCAGTACTAAAAGCTCTACCTGGCACATCTGCTAATCAAAGAGAAGGGTTTGAGACATGTTTTTCACAGGAACACACAAATGATCTGGAGTTTTCCATGTTGCATATATTCAATATCTGTTTTGTATTTAGTATTTGATGTCAATAGTGGACTGTTTTGAAACACATCTTAATTATATTAATAGTAAATATGATTGATGAGGCTTAATAAAAAATCTATAATTAGAATGTGGGGGAGCTAACTATTAAATTATTATTTTTTAAAACTGTTAAGGAGAAAATGCTGATAAAGATCTATTACAAAAATACTTCTTCAGGAGCAAAGAAGCTATTGAGGGCTGACATTAAATCAATTCCAGAACAGTAGTATTGGAAGGGAGTTTTAAGGTTTATGTTTTAACTGCATTAGAGAATTCTGAAGAAACAAAAAAAATAATTAAGTGTTTTTTTCCAACTGCAGCATAACTCTGCTCTTCTAGCACTGCTACCACACACAGTGTTGAAAGCTAACTTTTCCTTTTAGTATGACAGGTGGAATTGTCACTTAGGCCATCAGGCCATTAAACCAGTTTTTAAAAAGTGATTTGTAGATTCTGTAACATTCTAGAGAGTTTCCTGGTGCCTTTTCAATCAAGAAAATCTGGCTAAAATTGTGCTATCTGACCTTCTGATTAATGGCCCTGCCTATAGCCTGTCATACTAACATGGGATTTGGGGAACAGTTAGGATTCATCTGGAAGCAACGTAATTTCTGCCTTTGTCTTTCTTTTCTGGACGCTAATGGCTTTAAGTCAGTCCTCTTCACTCAATGTATGACACATACAGCCATTCTATTTCAGTTGTCCATTAACTTCAAGCATTATGACAAGAACAAAGCAACTTCTCAAAGGAGTTCAGCTATACTTGCCGAATTTCTACAAATCTGTTGCTTATTAGTTGCTGTTTTCAAGTGCCACTAATGTTTACCTGAGTGCAACAGTATCTATTATAATTAAAAGTGGATGCTTAAACAAATGACACAGGTTTCAAGGCTTGTGGATTCAACATTATTATTACTGTTCAGTTTCTCTACATATTTCTGTCTAATTTTCTTTCCTAAAAGCTATCTCCCTTTTTTAAGCAAGAACTATGGAAAAAAATCAACAACCAGAAACCTACAGTTTGTGGTCTGAAGTTTAAGGCCTGAGCATTGTACTTGGTATTGCTTCGTGGAGACCATGCAAAGGACAGACTACAGAGAGCACTACTAAGCAGAAAGGAATACGTACACTTCCATGGATACTTATAGGATCGCTGATATAAACTACTAGGGGGAATAGATTCTGTTTGGAAAAGTGACACCTGTAGTCCTACAAGCTTTTTAAATAACATTTCTGCTCCCTAAATATTTATCACCAAGATGCAAATAAGGCATCTGCAACATCCTGTGGAAATAACACGCATTGGATGTCTTTAAGAAACATGTTTGACTGTAATAACTTTACTCAGTTGTACCAACCTGGCATCTGATCAATGTCTGTATTAATTACAAAACATTTCAATTGCATTTTTATTCACCATACTGTTTTAAATAAACAAGAAATCTCCTATCTCTTGTTATTGGTACACTAATGAGATAGGAAGTCTCTAGATATTGTTGAGAGGTTGGAGAAGCTCTCAGCTTCTCAAAAAATATTCTTGTTGGAGCCTTGTTTTACAGTTCCATTTGAATTCAGGTGACATTTATGTCTGTGTGGCAAAGGTGTTTTATTCTGACTCAGCTGTATTTGGTCTGACTGGGTTCTGGTGAAAGTTAACAGTAATTTGCCTCTTCCCTAGCCAAATTTTCCCAGGACCAGCCATGTCTGTGAAATGATACTTGCGGCCATGCTTTTCTGTGCTCCTCAGTGACACAAAGTTCTATTCTAAGCCTCCGGCACTGAGAGAAGCCAATTTAATTTTGATTCTCTGCTGCTTCTCTCTCTATCAAGACAGCAAGGAATATTCATAAGATGCCTTATTTCAGAAGAAGACTAAACCTTTATATAGAAACTTCTGTGTTGTGCTAGATTTTCTCATTCTTTCTGGTTAGCCCTTCATCAGAACTCCTCCTTGCAGAGCGTTATATGCAGTGCAGCAGTGTAACGATAGCTTTGCCCTTCCATGAACAATGTCCTTCTAATGTGTGTCTTCCCTGGGTATTATCCTTTCTTTCTCCATCTACTCAGATTTTAAGAAAACCCAATCATCATTGGGACATAATTAACTAAGAGATCAGATGAGTAAGTATCAACAGGAGGAATCTGTTCTCTCTGACCCCAGACTTCTCTGTTAATCTGAATCCAAAAGATGAAAGAAAATTGCTGCATGCATTTCAGGCATTCAACCCTACAAAGCCAACTACTGTCTGATAAGCTACAAAGTACAAAGCTGGTGATAGAAGTGGAGATAGGACAGTGGTGTCTATGACAGAAAGACAGCTGAAGAAAAAGAAACCCCAAGCTGTCAGATGCCCAATACACGGCCAGACAAATCAAAATGCTCAACTTTATATAGGCTGATACCTCAGGTGCTCTGAGATCAGGGGAATGCCAGGTAGAAGATTCTCCAAAATCTTCTATGCCAGTTACTTGTCATTACAAATGTAATTTTGTAGATGAATTGGAATTACAGGTTCAGATATCCAAATAAAACATAGAAATAACCCTCTACAACCAGATGTAAAGTAATGTGGTTTTATCTTATTCTTGAGGATAAAATTTTCCAGAGTATGTTTGCCCTCGCAACACAAGCTAATAATACAGGCTAACAGCAGGAGATAAGTTTAAGCTCTCACAGCAAGATATAGAGAGCAAAAAGGAATCAACATAGAGCTCTATAGGTGGCTGCAGAGTCCCCATGGATTCTTACTGCTCAACTTCCTATTTCACTCCCACTTTATAGCAATGTAGTAAGAGCTATCATCACCTGAATCATTCTGATACTCTCTTTCCCAAAAGTACTATCTGCCTCTCCCTCTGTTCCAAATGTATTCAGGCTATCCCCTCGAGCAGCTTGCTCCCACCTGAACAAGGTTTAGCTTACACTCACCCATGTAATTGGAACAGTGTTCACTTTACACTGCTAAAGAAGACTGTACATGATTGTCTACATAACCACAACCAGCCCAACGACCTGGAAAAGGCCATGACTTGGCACTATTTGTCCAGTTTTTTTTTGTTGTTGTCAAAAACCTGTAACACATATTTCCAGCTTGAACCATACAACAAATATCTATGTAAGAATTTGAAAATGCACAAGCTTTTCAAGTCACTGTTTCTTAAATCTGGGACAGAATCAATCCCCTATTGTCACCTCTCTTTCATCTTTACAGGGTGCGACTACATAGTGCACGAAAAGAGTTTATTATATTCACAGACAATGCAGCTGTGTAATAATGTTAGCTTTGTCCTTCAGTGCAAAATCATTTTTTGCTGACATGTGTGTCTTAGGACCCATAATACTGAGACATCTGAAAATAGTGATTCATTTTACAAATTTCATTTGAACATCTGCACTAAACAGAATTTACAAAGAAAGAGACATTATTCTGATCATACAACTTCACTGCTTTAAGCAACCTACACTGCTTTGTGTTTCCTACAGCTCAGAGTCACCCACAAGGGATTATACTAAAGGGTAGTTCTTTTTCTGCATGCTGCTAGACAATTTACAATTACAATAAAAAACTAAATTTCAAGGTAAAATTCCATTCTTAAGATTAGATCCATGTTTAAATGCCAAAAAAAATTCCAGTCATTAAATATATGAGAAGGAATTGTTAAACAAAAACAAGCTCAAACCAGAAACCCCAAGGGTATGTGCATGTGCTGGGCTGGGGGTATTAAAAAATACAATGGGCTACGGAGCATTTTTTAAAGCAAAATGCTTTCATGTAATCCTTGAGAACTATATACCTGTGTATGTGTATGCCCATACAAATATACACACTACTATTGGGGCAACCTGCCCTCATCTGCTGTGGTGCAACTCTTTCTGATACCATAATTGAGGTCATGTAATAGCAGGAAATCACACTAGCAGAAATAGTTGACTCAGATTCAGATGATTTTGGAAAGCATGGGAGAAACAGAAAGGTGAATTACAGTGTAAAGACAGAAATCAGTTTTTACATGAAAAATCAGATGATGAGTTTACATGATGCATGAGTACTACCCAGTCACTGTAACTTTCGAAGGGGGCTGCGTTAAAGGCTGAAGGAGAAGATACTTGCCGAGATAGTTGCTGATACTAAATGCAGAGGGGAGAAATAAGACCAGGAAAAGTAAAAACAATATAAGAGACAAGCCTTAGAAAATATACATACCAAGCTGATGACAAAATTAGCTTGGTTTTATTACAGTTAGATTTTAGCATAAAATGGGCAATATAAGGTAAAATCAAATTTTTAAAGACATTTTTCTAGTCTACTAAAAATTTAAAAAAGCTCAGATATGGATTTTAGGTAAAATAAACAGTATTAGATAGATGAATAATGAAACCCCTTGTTCTAATAACATACAACATCTTACCACAAATGTTGCTAACAGTGTAGTTTATCATGAAAAGTGGGACTCCAGAAAAGCTGAATGGAACAACTAGGTTGCTATAAGCTAACTCTGACTAAATAAATAGCTGGCAGCATTTCATTCTGATCAGACAGGGTCTGCATAAATTAAAGAATTACAATTATGTCAGGAACTACATGTAAATGAAGCTGATTGTAATACACCAGGAAGTACATTGTTACTATTTACTATTAATCCACATACATAAAAACTTTGTATACTCTTGTTTTGCTCCCAGCATGCAGTGTACATTAACCTGTCCAATTTCACATGGTAACCAATTGTGACTATTACAATCCATATAATTTATCAGATTAAAAAAAAAAAAAATAAAGAAATCCAAGCAACACCTTTCCATATGGCCAATTAGTAAAGTCATAAAATGCAGCAAATATATGATGCTGTATTGAACATCTGTGCTGGTTATCCTATGGGAATTTTTAATAAAGGACCAAACAGCATATTGATGCTAATTCTATGTTACCGGGACTTTAAATAAAAAACTAAAATAAATAGCATCCATTAAACTGATCATACTGTTGTAACTCAAATTGTGTTTATTATGCTAATGGAACATGAAATTAAGAAAAAGACCTTTATGCCAGTGGAATTAATTAATGAGCTTTATGAAGGCATTGGGATGTAATTTATTTCTAGATAAGTAAGTCTAATTTGCAGTTCCATGGGTCTCTGCAATGCTGATTGTAATAGTTATTCCTGCAGATGTGCTGCTCACAGCATGTCTTTCCATTAGAACTGAACACCTCATTATATAAACTGTACCTAATTAAACATAATACAGTGGTGACTTGTTAAACTGGCCTTTTTAAGTCAGCAGCTGCCTAAGCTAATAATACCATATACAAGATTTATATCATCTACTATATAATACTGATATTAAAATATACTGCCCAAGGGATTAACAACTAATTTACCAGTATGTAACAGGTACACTTCAGATTCTGCAATGGAGAGTAAAGACTACTAGTCTATAAAAATCAAATGAATTAAAGTCTATTTGGAGTTCTAAATAACTATAAAAGTTTCTTAATAACTTTTTTTTCTAACAGTTTATTTTTAAAAAAACATAATCAGAGATTAAAACTTTTCCTATGTTCTTTCTCCATATCTGATGGGGCATTTTTCTCATGTGGTCTGAATTATTACAGTGTTTGAACACAATTAGGCATGTGCATACTGCCTTTGTTTCAGGCAAAACGAAATGAGAAACTGCAAGATAGATACAGCTATTTCTTGAATTTTGCATGTTTGATTCTGAGACTATTTCGCACCTGTCCTTCCCACCAAATTGTAGATCTATCTCATATTCAAAATATGACAGCCAGACTCCATAAAGTCTATTTTGGTCAGGAAACAAGAAAGTCAGAAAACACACTGAGAAGAGGATGAGTCTCTCATGAGGTAACATACAACTGAAAACTACAAAACAGTATTTTGGATAAACCATGTCTAATCATGAAAACTTTCTGTTCTGTGTACTTCCTGTGGTTTAAGATTTGTTTTCTGTTTCTCTCTTCTTCAGAAGTTGAATCCACTGTCACCTTAAGTTCTAATGTAGAGTAGCATTGCTCTCGTTCTTCCCATTTTGCCAGTCTCTGGAGGAAGTGGATACATTTTGCTCACAGATGTATCAGTGGAAAGACACAGCTACGCCTTTTCCCTACAGAAGCTTGTGATTCTTCTTTCTTTTTTTCTCAAGTATGCAAAAGTGGCTCATTTTCCACTCTTACTCTATGCCGTAACTAAACCAACTGAAGACGTGAGCAGTCCTGCATATTGCTGCCATCTCCCTCTCAGAATGAAGAAAATGGGACTCAAATTCTAAACATCTTTTCACATATGCCACTTCAAGCAATACCTTTAAAAACATGTATAAGTTTAGTCACAGCCTTGAGTCCATTGATGCCCAGTATCAAGAATCAAGTACAAAGTTCAGAAATGTCACTGTGTTTATTCGGTATGGACTTTTAAAGTTTCTGACAATATCTGCTCTCTTGAACAACCTTTTCTTGCACAGAGAAGTTAGAAAACACACAAAAAAGTAAACGTGGTCATACTACTTGAAGCTCATCACTTTGTTTGGATTCTCTTCAAGTTTTGGAGGATCCAAATTAGATCAGGTTTGCTCTGAGTCACTTTCTCTGTCTTACTGAGCACATAACAAAAAGACAGTGTTCTTAAACAAACCAGTGTTTTATCTCTGCTTTCAGTAAGCTGCGACAATCGAACCACAATCCTCTTTTAAAGACTGCTGCTCTGACAGCAAACTGTCACTCTCATACACCTTAATATCTGCACTGTCATACTTTAAGGTTTCATGGTAAATAAAGTTTGACAGTCATTCCCCTCTTCTTGCCACAATACTTTTATCCTTCTGGACTGTAGTGTGAAATACATGAATCACTGCAAATTAAGGTAAAATTACAGTTTGTTCTAAAGTTACAGATTGTGAGAAGAAAGATCTGTCCTGTCTTAAAGGATGTGCATCAAGTAACAAAACTATGTGCAATTTACTCTTTATTGGCAGAACATGAAGAACAGGCTCCCAGACTGAAAGAGCTTGTACACAACCAGCTTATGCCACTAACAGCAAGAGGATTCTTGGGGTAGAGCTGACAGCACGCTCAGAAGAAACTCAGCATTCCAAGATAAAGAATAAAGCAGGGAACTTACAATTAGAAGCAAAGCTTGTATGAGAAATAATTTCACTGTTTCCCATAATCACTGTTTTACCAAGGATGCATTTTAATTTCCTGGAAATTACTATTTGCTTCATGCTTTCAAGAGAGTCTTCCAACTATTTCGCTCTTGTACTCAATTCTTGCTTGGGATCTTTATTGCAAAATCTTTTATTATAAAGAATCATTGTCCTAAAAAAACTTCCTTTATTTTAAAGGATACTGTTTCAATTCAAAATCGGAGCTCTAATTTTTTCCAAAAAGTCCCATTTATATTGCTTCACTATCTCTCAGTTATCAAATATGAAATGCAACAGAACAGCAACATAATTTACTGTGAGGGTAAAATTTAGCAGAATCAGTAAGATATAAGAATAAGAAGAAAATAAGAAGAAAATAGGAGCTCGTGAGCACCATGAGTCCATTATAATTATTATTTTTAATTAAAGTATTCCAGATACACATTAATTTTCTTTGCTTACTACTTTTATTGTTTGACTTGCCTTTAAATGGGAACTGTGAGCACTTTGAAAAATGGGTTGAAAGACTTTCTTGTTTCACAACAGACTGAGTAGTTACTTCTCCATTTGCTGCCAAAATGCATTTTAGTAACGTATCACAGCTAAACTCCTCCATGACTCACCACAGATGTCCTCTGTCTCTTAAAGCAACCTAAAACTAGGAAAATATTTTCTCCGTACCCCATCAATGAAAGTACAGAAATCTCACCAAAGGTTTAAAGACATCTAACTGGATCTTGAATTTGAAAAGCATTTTCTAAAGTGTTGTTATTTTAAAATTAAGAACCTTTTTTAGTGTCCCCAAAAAGAAAAGAAAAATCCTGTCATTGTGCTCCTAAGCTATATAACAAATTTAAAAATACTAAACACAAACAAAAGTATTATAAAATACTAACCCCTTTAATGAGATCAATAGAAGGTTTATGCATTTAATTAAAATTTCAACTACTTTATAGAAGAACTTTACAGTTTCTTACCCTGCCTGGTTCTGGTGAAAAAAGTAATTCTAAATACAACAAGAAGGGTGGATTCGCAAGCTTACTGATGTGACTCAGTTTTCAATTTACAGTTTCAGGAAATCAATAAAATTGAGAGAAACATCCTGATAATTTCATGCCTATATGAGCTGAACTTCTAAAACTTTTCTGGAAAAGTGACTCTCAACTGGTCTGATCTCACAGGTGCCTGGAAAGACAGGATTGAGAACCATATTGCCTATTTAACTTCTGACTTACAGTTAAGCAGTTATTCTGGAAGCATGAAAAGGATCTCAGTCTGTCACTTAGAGCTGGTTTTCAACCTCCTTGGGAGATGCAGGAGGGCAAACAATTGGGATCAACCAAAGTCTCTCAGGAACATTCCTCCCTAGAGGGAAATAAAAATACGCAATAATATGGTCAGCAGGGAAAAAAATTATTCTGTATTTAAGATCCGACGAAAAGACAGTTATTTTAGCCAATTACTGCTACCATAAAGTGAAAAGAAGCTGTTGGATGAAAGAAAATGTTATGAAATTATTCATATTTTTCCTCTCAAACCAAAGGCAGAAGCTTATTGTCCACTGCATTGCCGAAGACTTGATTCACAGATACTCTAAAACTTTACTCTTCTTTCTGAAATTCTTCAAAACGTTAAAAAAGACTTTTAAAATTTTTTGAACACACCAGCAACTGAAAAATCATTATTCTATGGTGAACTGGGACAATTGCAGGAGACGTAAACAGTACCTTCTTCCAAATAACTCTACAACAAAGCAAAACCTCCTAATCCACACTCAAGACAACTGAAAAACAGGAGAAAAGTGACAATCACAAATGTCCTGCACTATCACTTCTTCTATAACAGGACAATCATTTTTTGAAACTCTGAAAAATATTGAAGCTTTTTTCTAATTTCTTGGAAGACAGAGAGGACGTATATGCATGTTACTTTGAATTCTTTTTGCTGCCAGAACTCAGATACTGTAACACTGAGAGGTCACGCACACACTTTGACAGAACAGAACTGACAGGTTTGTTAATTGCCGACAACGTTACAGCACTAATATCTTTTCAATTATAACAATATTTTCATGATTTGAGAGGTCAGTCTCCATTCCCCATGTGCATACCATAGAGAACACTAATGAAACGCTGTGAGTAGAATTCAGACAGTTGTTTCTGCTCCCATCAAGGACAGAAATCTCCACTGACTTCAGTGTAAACAGAATCAGGCCCTTCATGTGCCTATTAAATAAAGCAGACACTTCTGTCTCAGTCTTCTCTGAATACATGCTTTTGATGCCACAAAGGAGATAAGATGATCTGATAAAAGTAATAGATGAAAGTACATTATTATCTATACTATCTCCATTATAAGATAAAAAATACTCTGTAGTGTCTGTGTGTATTACCATAAGCTACAGTGAAAGCTGACCTGTTTTCCAGAGGACAGATTTTTAAGTATGATGCTGAAGCAATTTTTGATGACATACTTTTCTACAACATTTCTCATGCCACTGAAGATTAGATATGTCTGCAAAACACAATATAAATACAGCACCAGAATTTTATCTTATCCTTTGGCCACTAGCTATGAAATAAATGTTTCAATATCGGTTTCTATATAAATATGAATCAATAGGACTTCCTTGGAATTTTTTTAAAAGACAGACATTATTGTCATGTCACTAACAACAAGAATTACTACTTTTTAATTGCATGCTCTCTTTCCTCCCTCTCAGGAGGCTCCAACACAGAATCCCTCTACAATATACTTTAAAAGCACTGGCATTCTGAGTTAGATTTCTCCAGCTTTGGAAGCAGATTCTCATAGCACCAGGGTGAAAACCAGTAAAAAATCCACAGTTGGAAGCCTAGCTTCTCCAGTGATGGAATACCCCCATTTGGTCGGTCACAAATCCGCAGGGAGTGACAAAAAGGTGGGGTTTGCACACCAGCTGGCCTTTGCAGAGAAGAGACGTGAGCTATTCTCATTCAGATAGTGCCTCAGGAGACACACAGGCTAAGCCAGTACAATCAGGTGACATTGTTTTCAAGACCCAGAACACCAGTGAATGACAATTTAATACATTAGGAGGTGCATTGAAGTAGCCCTACAAGACCTTAGCTAGGCATGTGTGATGTGCTCTGGAGACTTTAAACTCCATAAGGAGGGGCTTATACAAGGTGGAAAAGAAAGGAATGTTATTGACTGTACAAATAGGGAATCAAGTCAGAAGGGATTTTGGAAGAAAACCACTGGATGATTAGCATGTGAAGGAATCCTGGGCACAGTGGATCCCAAAACAACACTACTGCTTGCCAAACACCTCCTAGTCTCTGGCCTGCATCAGTTACTGAAATATACACATCATAATACTCAACAGTGCTCAAAAGTATTTTTTCTGAAACTGAGGTCATCACAAATTCAACACAACACCTACAGGGAAGACATGTAATGGAATAAAGTAAGGGAAAAAACCCCGGCAAAGACACTTTTGATTTCTCCTCTCTGCATAATGAGCCAGATTCTCAGCTAATGCATGGCCTCATTTTTCCACTCATATCTATTGAAGTCTGATATTATGTACAACTGATACATTTAACAGCAGGGTAAAAATAAACCTGTAGATACAGCCTTAGTACCTGCCAGACCCACACAAGCACATAATGTGGTGAAAGGTCATAGAGCTGCCCACATTTCTACCCTTTGCCCAACATTACCACTACTTCAACCACCCATGAGCTGAAAATTTGCTCCAGCCACCAAATTGCTAAGCTTAATGATTGAGTCTTCACACAAAAGAAAAAAGCTCAGTTAAATCTAGAAGCACACACACAAATTCTAACCTCTGGTGAGAAAAAAGAATGCATATTTGCGCCACTTTTAGTTTTATTGGTTTCCCACCAAATCTCTTAATACTTCTTCTGACTTACTCCAAATTTTCAGCTTTTGAATAACTACATTTGCAGCTCTGATAGTTTTGCTGCTCTGGGAACACAGCAAAATCTGGCTGCCACAACTATGGCTCTTTTGTGTTCAAAACTGCCTCACTTATGTATTTAAAAATACATATGATATTTATAAAGCCTACTCAAAACATTACTAAATTGTCCCATTTTCATGTTTTCATGACAATTTATATGTTTTCCATATGGGCAAGTGCTGACAATATGATACAAGCATAATGGAACAAACTGCGGCTTTTCTTTATTGTCTTGGCATCAAAAATCTGCACTTGCATAAAAATAACTCTCTCCATTACTTCCAAGCATGACTTTTCATTAATGCAATTTTAAGGGAAGCTCTCCCTCATTTTACTTAAAAATGTATCAGAAATTTGCACTGCTTACCTTACCATTGTATCACCACTGTATTTGGGAACATCACAAATCTATTGAAAAAAGCAGCTGACATCCACAGAGTGCAGAATTACTCAGAGGAGTTTCCTACAACTTAGCATGAGCTCCACAAAATACTCAGGTTTGGGATGGGAGGGAAAGATGCCTCACTCTTTTTATCCACAGGCAGACAGATACTTCCACACCACTCCTCTACTTCTGTTTTCTCCCTCCAACTTTCCAAAAGCAGGAAGAGCTAATGCCTGCAAGCATCAGGAGAAGCCTGTGTGATAAAAGTCTAAGGCTGAAAAAGCTGACAGTAAATGATTCCCTTAAAAGTTCTCAAAGCCTCCAATATGGCACTGAAAAGAACTATTATTCCTATACTCCAAGAGCAGATGTACTTCAGCCATCTCCATCCAGTCCCTGCTGTCTCCCTCTCTCTACCTCACCACAAAGCTGTCCTTGCCTTCTACCTTTCTTCTCTGCCAGTTACTGCAGTCCTAATGTAGAGAAAGCTTTCCCCAACCTGAAGCTCCTCAGTAGGCTGCCAGATGAGCCAACCTTTTCTTCATTTAATCCAGCTCCTACACACGCTTCACAACATGACAGACATGTCAAACTTGCCATCCGCCAGGACACTGACAGCAGTTTCCAGAGCATAAGAGACATAGCTGATGGAGGAGATCATTAGAGGAAGTCAAGAAGACAGGAAGCCATAGGTAATATCACAAGTGCCCTGCTGAAAACTGACAGTTTAATGGGTATGATACTGCTGGTTATTTTATGTATCTTGACTCTAGGCCTTGAATAATTACTACTTACTACTGAGAAGCTAAAGTGGAAGATAGATTTTGCCAGGGTTAATAACAAAGGCTAATGCTATAGAAGTTGTGGGTTACAGGCACCACCTCAGTCACAGTCTAAAACATTTTACTTTCTAAGAACTGAATGTTGATGAAAGTTGTTACGCTGATGGAAGGAAACCAAGTTAATTCACCCACAGATAAAGCAGCTGGTATCATACACAAACCTTCTCCTAGGCAATCGCTCTCTGGGACAGGCATTGGGCAATCTGTTTAAGAAGCAGGCTTAAAAGATAGCTGGCTCAGACAGAGTCTCTGAACGACTTTCCTATAACTAACTAGAGATACTCAGCCACCAACTGGTGCTTCTTCCTTCAAGGAGAACGCAGCACTTCCACCAACTGTTCTCTTTTGAGGTGACTCGTTTGGTGACACTACTGTCCCTAGACACGCATATACTTGCATTTGTAAATCTCATACCTGACGGGAGATAATCTGCTGCACTAGAACACTGGAACAGTTCATGGGTTGTCACTTCCTTTTTTTAGCAAGATTTATTTTTTATCAGTAGTGTGGGAAATGCCCTTCGGGACAGTTTTACTGCCTTCTGTACACATCCTCCCATGCTCACACAGCAAACTGACACTTTGTACTGGTTTGGGCTGAAGTAGTTATGTCTCTTCATGGTAGCTCGTATGGGGCTGTGTTTTGGATTTGTGCTGAAAACAACATTAATAATTCAGGGATGGTTTAGTTGTTACTGAGCAAGGCTTACACAGCATCAAGGCCTTTTCAGCTTCTCACCCCACCAGTGAATAGACTAGAGGTGCACAAGAAGCTGGGATGGGACACAGCCGGGACAGCTGACCCCAGCTGATCACAGGGATATTCCACACCATATGGCATCATGCTCAGCATGTAAATCTGGGGGAAGAAGAAGGAAGTGGGACATGTTTGGAGTTATGGATTTTTGTCTTCCCAAGTAACCATTTTGCCTGATGGAGACCTCCTTCCCTGGAGATGGCCAAACACCTGCCTGCCCACAGGAAGTGGTGAACAAATTCCTTGTTTTGCTTTGCTTGTACGTACAGCTTTTGCTTTATGTTATTAAACTGTCTTCATCTCAACCCAAGAGTTTTTTGACTATTACTTTTCTGATTTTCTCCCCCATCCTGCTGGTGGGGGAGTGCGCAAGCAGCTGTGTGGGTGTGAGGCTCTGTTGCCAAGTGGGTTAAAGCATGACCAACCCATAGGAAGAGGAGTGCAGCTTCAGCAGAAGTCTCCATTGTTGGCATCCTCCAACTCATTCTATCCTGTTCATTCTGACTCATGTTTTCTTCACCCATTGTCTTAGTTTTCCTTATTTCATTACATTTCCTTTAAAAGAGTTTGTGGCTGCAATCTAAGAAAGTTTGAGGAATAATTTCTTTCTTCTTTTTCTTTAGCAGATATTTTAAGAGTAAATCTCTCAAGAGCATTCATAAGCATTAACAGCAAACAAAACAAGCTTCTGAGGAACAGAATCTAATAATGACTTCTCTTGGTTTACTTCTGGATTGTTTTCATATTAGGCACAGTATACATATATAGTTTAATTAGGACAAATTCTCTGCTTGCTTATGATCTCATCCTTTGCAAAACTACCATGCTAGTAGTGTTGAATAGGCTATAAATCACTCTGATGTTCACCCTCAGTGTTGAATTTCTCTCAGCTATTAAACAAGGGTTTGGAAAAGCTCTGGATCCAAAAGTTCACATGATGGAAATTTTGGCACAGAGATGAATATTCTCTATTAAGATGCACTACACAGAGTAGGGAGCAATATTCTGCAGTGGTTCATTTGCCATCTAAGCAGAGTCTTGATTAAATATCTGTCTGTTCCTCTTACATGTCAATAGCTTGTATTTCAGGCAACTGATTGCTCAGTTACAGAGAGAAAGTTTGCAGACAGGAAACTGACTTTATTCTGGGCAATATAATAGAACTACTAAAATTAGGCAAACTTCCAGGAAACTGTACAATGGATTGCAATAACCACCTATAGCCTTAAGTCTTCAAACTTAACCATAACGCTCATTTCAAACAGCAAGTTCTCATCAGTCTATGGATGATTTATGCTTTTTCATGTAGCATCAAAACCTACCAAGTTTTATTTGGAGTTTTCACTTTAAGATTGAAATGACTTAACAGTCATAGTTAATAATCAAATAATAAATTTTAAAACTGTAGTGCAGTAAGATGAAATGGTCTTTACACAGTAAAGACCATTGACACTCTCCTAAAGAATTTTGTTCCTGGATAGATAAACAACATTTTTTCTTTATATGAAAATTAAAAAGTAAAAGAAATCTGTTCAGGGAAAATTAAAATATATATTTTTGCTGTTTATCTAGGCTGAATTATTAGTGCTAATACTCTCAGGGTAACCTGACCTATTCCAGTGAATGTAATTCCCTGCTTTTCAACAAACCATTTGAAAATTGGTTTTTCCACTTTATTAATCATATATCTAGTCTATTTCACTTACATCACAAGCTTCAAAAGTTCTTTTTCTTCTGGCATGTCTCTACATTCCACCCTTAAAACTTGCTTTGTTAAAACACCCATGCCAAAAGGTACTGTGCCATTTGTACATTTGATAAAATAGGACCACAGTACACACATTAAAAAAACACTGAAAATACACATATTTTCAGGAATTATTATTATAGGTTGTGGTCACATTGCTTTAGTACTTACAGAAATTCTAAAGTGTTTTCAAGTGGACTGAAGGGCTTGACCAGTCCTGGTAATGGAAAACAAGCCAGAAGAAAATGTCAGGTTTTAAGAAGTTCCCTACAGAAAGACTCCAAGAGTCAAAGTCATGTTTACTGCATGATTTGAAATTTAAAGCATTCCCTTCTGACTCTACTTTCTTTCAACAGATGTATTTGAGGTGTACAAACACTGAAAGTCTAGACTCTTTTTTACATAAATTTGATTTTTCTACCTTAATTATTGTTGATATTGTACATCATTTAGATGTGATTATGTTATATTTAAGTATTCCTAAATGAACTCACATTAATCTAGTTACCTAAATTAGAGTTGAAAAATTATTTTAATGTGACATCCTGTTAATTTGTTCCTTTGGTACTTCAGCTCTGCATCCCTGGGGCAATACAACCATATCCCATCTAACGCAAGAGTTTCAAAGCTCCAATACAGTATGCAAACTTAGGATCACAGGAATTGCTTAGGATCACAGGCTACTTAGTTTCACATCCTATCTCCTGCAGGGAAGATGCTTCAGGGAAAGGTGTAAGAAACCCACCAGTAAGCAATAACAAAATACAACCTGCAATGTGGTCATCCAACACAATGAAAACAGTGATTTTAAGCACAGCTACCATAAGAAGAGATTTAAAAAATAACAATAAGTAATCACTTTAAAGAACTTATGGAGGTTCCTGTTACATAAATTTCCATTCCAGTGACACTTGATACAACTGAATTAAAATTTGTGAGCCACTTGGAAACACTCCTTAAACAGCACTATATGGAATAAATGCACATTTTTCTCTCTTGCCCATAGCTGTGTCCGGAGAAATAATTTTAGTTGTAGCCCATAGAGCTTTTTTTCACCCTTGACAGTTAATTATAGCTACCCAGATCATCGGCCAGGCTTGAAATTTGGATAATCATACCTGCAAAGTAGAATAAACCTGCAAAGCAGCTGTGACTTACAGAATTATTCACTAGAAAGTACTCCGATGTTGGTGGATCAGCAAATCCATGCTTTGCCCCCGACCATGAGAACAGAACAGAGACCTATGGTTAGAGACTGCAGTAGTCATGAATTCAGTTTTGGCTCATGCACATTGAAAAGCTGAGACAGATAATAGATTCGCCAGATGTTCTGGCATATACAAAGTGTTCAACAGCACAAAATGCAATATTATCTGAAGTGATATAATAATTGTACTTCAGAAATAGTAGTTGACAATGTAGTCAAGAGTTGCTTCTTAGAGGGATTTTAGAAGTGTGACATTTCTTACCTTTTGAATACTTAACCTTACTCTCACCTCATGCATTTACTATCAGGGTTGTTGAATGAGTGTGCAGAAAGAAAAAAGAAGTAGAAAAGAGCAGCACTGAACGCAATACTGTCTTGTAAGAAACAATTAAAGAAAGCTGTAAAATCTTGATCATAAGAAATGTATCATTTTGAAATCTCCAGAAAATAAACACAGAATATAAAATAACTACAGTCCTCTAATAAGCGGGGTATTATTTACACTGTAGGTGTGTAAATACTTACAGACCAGAGCTCTTCCATACTGGTAAAGGATAATTTAACAAAGGTGATCTTTCCCTCCCCTTTCATCTTTCTTGTAGAAAAAAATTATTTCCTTTTACAGTATCTTGCCTCACCCTTCTCTGAGAAGTTGGGAGCTTGAGCTTCCAGCCAGGCTAGATAATCTACTAATAACTATACTCCTTAGCATAGCCAAAACTGACACAATGCCTCTTGTAAAAACATTCACTTTTCTGTTTTAAAAGGCATATTAATACACACACAGCATTTCTGTGAATCAGATGCAGAATATACTCACTAGTTGAAATTGATTTTATGGCTCTTTTCCTCTCCAAGGAACTTACTGCTTTGGCTGAATTTCGCTCATGGAGTCATCCCTTTTCTGCCTGATAGAGATTCAAAAAAGCCAAATCTCCCAGGAAAATGTACAAGGCAAGAAAAGGACATGCTCACCAAGATCAGATTCAGTTGTGAAAGGGGGAAAGTCAGTATTAGGTTTTTTTTTTAAAAAAAGCTGTTTTGACATACGGTCTTCCTTTGTACATAAAACAAGTAACTTTGAGAAACTGTTTCACTGTACCACATATAGGGCCCTGTAGGGCTTTTTCAGATGAAAGGAAAAGATGGCAGTGTGATCTGCACAGGTGTCCACAGGAGTCTAATCAGAGAACACTGGGACTGCAGAAGGCAGGCACCAAACTACAGAACCATTACTGCAAATGATGACAAATAGATGGAAACAGCTCAGTTTAATGGTCAGACCTTAAAGTGAACTTGTAAGATCTATATGCAATAAAAGCCTTTAATGCTTTTGCACTAAAGAAATTGGTAAGAGGATCAGTGATATACAAGGGAATATGGAGTACCACAGTGCTATTATAGCATAGGTATTTCTAACAGGAACACTATCTTAATGACTTCTTTGTAGATGTTTTAGAATGTAATCAATTGTTGGAACACGCGTGTGTGTGACGCCTACAGCGTCATCCCTAAACGCAGGTTCAATCGGACATGTAGGCTGCAAAGACTGATGGAGCTTTGACATCTCCCACCTCTACAAGGGTTTCTGTGACCCTGAGCACCTGAATGTTTTTATAAATCTGGTCTATGTCTACTGGAACAGAGGGACTGATTTCTACATGGAACAACATAGCTATGTATGAACTGCAACTGCAATTTCTTGTAAAAACACTTATTTCATGTCTTTCTAAATAACTGCAGTTCTGAAGTATAGAATCATTAAGGTTGAAAAAGCCCTGTAAGATCATTGTGTCCAACTGTTAACCCAGAACACTGTCCACCGTGTTCACCACTAAACCATGTCCCCAAAACATACAGGAAGTTAAGACTAACAAACCTTTCTTTATCATTTCCAGATAAACTTGGTTCCCATTTCGAAATGGCTATTTACTGAAAAACACATCCAGAAAATTGAAGCAAATCTTTGGAACATGGGTATCCTTAAAGCAGTAAAACTTCATCTCCCAGATCTGTAAAAATAAACGTGTTGCCTTAATAAATATTTTCAATTGTGTGCCGTGCAAAGAGTCTGTTAGCAGGCTCTTGACCCTTTCCACCAAAAAAACATAACAGGAAACTCTAGGAAAACAGAAACTTACCAGTGCTGGACACACAGTGGGAGGTGCTCGCAAGCCCAGTGCAGACTGTAAAAGGTGTCTAACGGAAATTGTTCCGTTTATTACTTCTTATTTTAAAAGCAATATATACCCTTGCTCAGTGCCTGGGAACCACAGAATTTATGTGCAGGTATTCAGAAGACTGAATGCTCCTGAGCTGGCTGAACTTACCCACTCTCTTCACTGAAAACCAAAAGCACAGAATTTGACACCCCCTGAATTTGTAATTAATCTTACTACAAATTCCTTCCATACCTGAGACATCATTGGATAGAACATTTGCATAATAGTTCTAAAATTCTAGTACTATGGGTGGATATTCTATTCATTTTAAACATAAATGTAACCATATATGAGACTGAGCTTGGTTTGAAGATCCTTCATCTAATGATATTTTTATAGGTTTAATCATAAACAGTAAAATAGTGGGATTTTTCCACTGAGGAGATGGGTAAAATAATCAAAGTTTCATTAATTACCAACGGCATGAGACGGTCAGCTTAAGACATCATAAGGATGCTTGATCACCTTTGAAAACCTAGAGCAGGCACCCAAATTACTCTCCACTCTTGAAAAAATGGCTTGCTCTCTGAAATAGCAAAATATAGAGCTTATGGCGGTCATACCACAAGAATAACACAGAGGAAAATAATGAAGATACTGAGGTGTCTAAACATGGTAGAACTGCAGCACAGAAGGAAAAGGGCACACTGCTATTCAAAAGCATTGACTTGTTTTGCCTTTGTGTTTCAATGGGGACAGGCACAAGGTATCTTGACTTGTTCTAATGAAAGAAGACTGCACTACCCACTACCAACCCAAAATGCAAGAGCTGCCTTTGGGCATTCAGAGCACAAGAAAACTTGCTACCGCTCCTCCATACGTAGCTTCTTGCAATGAAGTTAAAATGGGGCTTTTTATACAAGCCACGTTACAAGGTAATTTCTCCTAAAAAATAAACTCATAAAAACTGTTCTTAAAAAAATGCCTGATCTATGTTTTCAGCCCACATAGATATTAAACCTAGTTTCCTAGACCCTGAAAAGCTAATTATGCATTCAATTAGAGTTTCTTAATAAAGATTAAAACTCTGAAGTCTATTACAGGCCCATATTTAATTCAACTGCCATTTTATCCATGCCATGAAAGTGTGAGTGGTAACAATGAATATAAATTATAATACATGCCATAGAGTGAATGCTATTTGTCCAAGTACGTTACTATAAAGAATTAAATTTTGCTATCGGTTCCATAATCTAGTTAAAATTGGTATTCTTTATTTGGTCTTTCAATGTAGTCCAATTTCCTACTTTGAAAAACAAATTCTAGGGAATAAAGAAAAGAGATTAATTTATCATTAAGACTCTGCTTAATTGAAGTCAATTCCGAACAAACTTGAATTCAATTTCTACTCATTAAATTGAATGTGCTCTGCGTTTCTCTCTGCATTGCTTTGAGCAAGCAGCTGAGAACAAGGGACTAACATCAAAATTATTAAATTGAGGAGATTTTATTTGGTCTTCACATGCCAGAGCTGCTTTGATGAGGAGCTGTTTTGGCACTGAAAGGAAACGAGAGCAGCTGGAGGAAAAATCAAATGAAACTAAGCCTCGGAAAATTGAAGAAAACGCAAGCTTAATAATATTTAATAATTAAATTTCCACAAACAATAGCGGCAAATGAAGTAATCTGCAAAGTCTGTGAACTCATTTGCATAATTGATGCCGGTCCCCTGTAAATGAATAATGAAGATAATAAAAGATGTTTCTAAAAATGGGCACAATAACAGCAAATTTCATCAAGCCGCGCGCTCTGATTAATCTGCTCTTGCAAATCAGCAGTGAGGGGGGACGCGTGATTACCCGCGCGGCGGCCGGCAGCAGGCGGCAGCCTGGCCCTGGCCCTGCACCTGGCCCTGCCCTGCCCCGCTCCTGCCCCTGCCCGCCGCCGGGTCCCGCGCCCAGCTGAGACTCGGTGGCAGCGCCAGCAGCCCCCTTGGGCCGCCTCCGGTGTGGCGAGGCCGAGGCGCCCCGAGGGCCCCGCGCCGCTGCGGCACAGCTCCGGGGGGAGCGGCGGGGCCAGGGGCGCTTCCCAGCCGCGCTGCCGCGGAGCGAAGGCGAGCGCCTGTGTGCCCCTTCTCCGCCGGGGCGGGCAGCCGGGAGCAGCCAGGGAACCAAGGCTGCGCTCCCCGTGCCGGGAGCCGCCCGCTCTGCCCCGCGCCTGGGCCAGTGCAAAGCTCTGCCCTTCAGGCTGCCCTGAGCAAACCGCGGCGTCCTGCTCAGCGACCTTCCACCAAGCCCAAGGCCTCTCCTAGAAAACGCAGTGCATCGGCACGGGCCCGATGTGTCACTGCCTGGTGGGGCCCTTCAAGGCTGGACAAGGTCTAGCTCGGGCCACTGAGCACCCGCAGTTTCAGCTCAGCCTTTCAATCCTACCAACACTGCTTTATTCATAAGAATAAGCCTTGCCATGTGCATAACCATCCAACCCGTACACTGATGGAGCCCCTCATGACACAATGCATCGGCCAACACTTCACACATCAGTCTCTGCTCTACACAGATGAAAAGTAAGTGCCACAGGTACAAACTGTTGGCCAGTTTGCTATCTGGCTCAAGTGTTGGTAGCCATAAAACACTACTTTCAAATGTACTACTCAGTTTACCCTGATTTAGCTACTCCCACGAGGGTCCAGCTCCACAGATTTCACTGGCATTAATTAGTGCTTTTCACAAGACTGGAATTTTTCACAGATTGAAGGGAAAAAAAAAAAAGATTTGAGAAAACAGTCATGCAGCTTCCTGAAGCTGATGCGTAGGCTGACAGTGGACACTATGCATTGGAAACAGGAAAGTATTCCAAAAAGCAGTATCTTTTTAGAATACAGCCACTACACGCTTTCAAAGCATTTAGAAATAATCATTTAGGAAGAAATTACTTCATTGGGATTACTTATAGGAATATTTATAGGATCAAGCCCCAAACTGCTAATCTGTAGATATGGTTTACTATTAACTCAGTGCCTTAAACGAGTGATCTGTCAGACCACTGAACAATTTCATTGAATGAGAACTTTTCACTGTACGTAATAAATTTAAGTGCTTTATAGCCAAAGTACAAGGTACTCTCTATTTTAATGGCACAAATTCTTTTACTCAATTTATGGATCCATCCACCTTAACAACTAGAATTTGTTTGAAGTAAAGGGCATGTATTTCATTACAGAATAGAAACTTCAATACTAGACACTCCAAGGAGAAGTCTTTTATATCAGCCTAGTGAAAAACAAAAAAAAAACCATCATTTTCTCCTGTTTATGGTCATTTTTAAGCTGCAGTTCCATCTACTTAATTTGGTGAAAAAAACACACCTCCCTCCCTTAAACATAAAGAAGACTGTCTGCCCTTTGTGGCAAGTATATCCCCTTCATCTTTCCTTTTGCATTGATACTAAACAAGTGTTTAAATCTAGTTATTAAATCTATGTACAGCACTATATACACATGAAATACAGTTTGATATATCATAATTAATACAAAGATCTCATGGGCAAATTGCATTCAGTACATACAAAAGCAGTTAAGCCATTCAAACTAGAATGAGCAGTTTTTTCATGAGCTTGAAAAAAAACTACTACAGACCTGCAGACCTGGCTGGCAAGAAAGAAAAAGGTTTGATTGTGTTATTAGGCATGTAGGGAATTGTTTCATTGGTGAAATAGGGACACATCCCACTATACAGAATACAAATCTATATTTTGCAGCTAGGAAGATAGCTTTTAATTCTATCCTTTTTTTATTTTCTTCTAATACTTGAGGAATAATTTCATTCCTAGTGTAAGTCAGGGCAGCCTTAGAAATGTTACAAATTAAGCAACTTTGTCACTGAACCTAAGGATCCTCCTTTTGGCTGTGTATCAACGAAACACAACATCCACTGGACATAGCACAAAACAGGCAAGATCCAAAGGGAGAACTGACAAACATAAACCAGTTTTGTATGAATGCACAGTCCTCCCACTAAACAGTACAACAACCATGGAACAAGACTAAGGATCCTAAGTCCAGGGGGTTTGTAAATGTAGGAGTCAAAGATCCACTAATAAGGTAGACTACATTAAAAAAATTACGTATGAATGTAACTTTGGATTTGATTTCTGATAGACGTGATGTATTTGGGGTCAAAGCTAGCTATTATAATGAGTTAAATGTGAGTTTAAAGCAGACCTTAAGGTCACTCACAAATTGAGTTACATTCATACTGGTGTCAAAGCATCAGATGGAAGAGTTCTGGTTGATCTTATTCCTTTTCTCAACTTGATGAAATTCTGAGTCAACAAAAGGACTGTCAAGATGTGAAATAATGAAAGGCCCACAATGACAAGAAAACAAAAATTGGTGTTGTCATTTGCATAATATGTATTGCTATATTCCACATGGACATGAAGGAAAGAAGCGAACAAGAACTGCACTCTGAAGGATGTTACAGGTAAGGTTCAGTAGCAGGACTGATCACGCACTGATTGCCCTGAGTGATATTTATGAAAAGAAGGAAAGAGGCCACAGGCACTGAAAGTCAACACCACGTGCTCAGAGCATTCAGAGAGGATATGGGATAAAGAAAGAATACTTAAGTGTGTGTCCCAGATGCCAGGCAAAAGTATATTTTCATCCCTGTTCTAAGACTAGGGATGAATAACTACAGACTCATTCAGGAGCTGAGGTTTGTTTTTAACATCAACAGTCTTTCTTAGGCCAAAACCATATCCCAAAGATCAGTGGGGATTCTGAAAGGGAACTGTTGAGAATCTTTTGCACAAACAGTCATAAGAGTTGATACTTGAACCTGCATTTCTCTGTGGCTGGCACACTGCCATCCTTTCCACCATAGTCCGGCCTAGAAATTATTCAAAAAATATTCAAAACTGGCATAATCAATACTTTCTCATCAATGATCAACATTTTTTCTGATAAAACGTAGTCTCAAATAGCTCTACTATAAAGTTAGGTTGCAATGTGTAATTAAATGGAAATTAATTTTCACAATAAAATATCTAGGCAAAAATAGTAATTCCACTGAAAGACAATTCTGCTTTGCACAGAATTTAGACATATAGGTATACCATTTGTCATAATCATAGAAAGATGGGAGAAGCAAAACCAAAATGAAAGTTTTTTAAACATTTCATGGTTTGATCCAACAATCATAAGGAGGATTTACTGGAATTCTTAACAGCTAAATATTTAGACTTTGATATCAGGCTATAACTTGGCATGCAAGGACTCAAACAGAAATGCAGTTATTGGGGTTTTAGATCAGTTTTGGGTAAAGTTTAGTTAATTTTAGCTTAAACAATTGCCATAAAAAATTAAGTTTGCTTGAAAAATTTTCTTATGCTTATATAGCAAAATTTTTATATTTAAAAGATACATTTACTAGCAGCTAAATCAGAGTACTACATGTTAATGATTCAAATATCACATACTCCAGAATTTCTGTAGCACAGCCACAGCTGAAGTATTTGCATGTATCTCATCATACTGACTCATGCATAATTAGTACTCAGCATAATTAGTACAGGGTTTGTTTTGTTGGGTTTTTAAAAAAATATTTCCAATTCTTTTAGCGAATACATTTTCCCTATTTTTTAAAATCCCAAAACTTAAAGCTTTAGTGTATTTTTCAAAAATAAGTGACACCAAAAAAACCTGATTCCATGTGAACCTTAAAGCTGGAAGAGCATGAGTGGGAGCTTCTGAAAAAAACGCAGATAGCCATTCCAATTTATATGAAAAAATGGTTGACTGAAATAGCAAATTAAAGGCAAGATTCTCTCCATTCTCTCTTTCCTCACTGCCAGACAGACCTCTCTTTGAGCCAAGGCGCAAAGGTGGGATGCAATGTGTGACAGATTCACAATGACTTCTCTAGCCTCAGTATCATGATTCATTATTTTGTGTAAAATGTGTTCAACAGTACAAGTGAGTGTCCAAGCGCATAAACAGGAGTGTAGCAGGGGCTAAATGCAGTGACGTGCCTTGTAATGTGGAATGCTTGAAAACTGTGTCACCAGGCTTTGGCAACACCCCTTACAATAAGAAGAAACTGAGAAGTTCAGTAGGATAGTAGTCACAGATTTTAATAATCAAAAAGCAGATGTTTGATTGATTTAAGTAATATTTGCAGTTCTCAGATGATAATATATGTTGATATCAATCTGATTTTATTTTGAAGAATCATTTTTTATTTCCTCCTGTTTTTGAGTGCTATCATTGTTACTCTGTTAGAAGCTATTATCCAAACATCTTTGTCTGACAGTAGGACTGGGAATAATTAGATTTAGTCCAGTTCAGTCCAGTCTAATGACTGTGGTGCATTGACTTAAGACCTGACCTTTGTTGACTAATTAAAGGGTTCTGTATCAGATGCAAGTGTTATGATTGTTTTTGATGCCCTACAGCACTTCTAGTCAGGAAAAAGATTCTAGTTTGCTATTCTCTGCATGTTTTAGTTCAGGTATTTTCCATCTTTGAAGAGAAATAAATATGTTGTTAATTCTTTGCCTTTCCATCCAAAATATTGTTTAAAAATGTTATTAATTTCTCACCTCAATGAAACACTAATTCAGAGATACTGAGACCGTGCAATATATGGATAAACTTAGGATTTAAAAAAGCAGGAACAGTTTTTATTAACAGGGGTTTTTTTCCCTTCCTTTCCCCCTGTCCTTTGCTTTCCCATTCTTAGAATGCCTATGAATCCCATGTTTTGCTCCACCAAACATTCCAGTATTGCATCTACATAAACTCCACCCAGAGAGCATCCTGAAATACAGATCTTCAGCATATCCCTCCCTGGTTTTGTCCCCTAGTGTTCCAAAGAAAGACTGACAGAATTTAGCAACTCTTGCAGGAAATTGTTCCATTTTAAGTTTCACTTGGTCTTAGCTGACAGTTTTCAGGTAGAAGCAAATTACCTTGCTCTTAGGACAGATTGGATGAGCTCTTGTTGCGATGGGAGGAAAGGATTAAGGCTCATTCTTCCTTCACCCCTGATTTTGACTGTTCCTAAGTGGAGTTCATGGGTTTTATCTGCAGAGCCTCTCAGTAAATCCAGCCAATGTCTTCACAGGCTAAGTCAATCTGGGAAGCTGTGTTAGACTTTTTGTACTCTCTTTACCATTCAGCTGCCCTGTTTCCCTCTATACTCACAGTTAACCTGTCAATGTACTTGCTATGAAACAGGGTTTCTGTGACCATTCCAGCTGGTTTTTTTCATTGCATCTTGAAATTGTATATGATGGTTTTCCATGCTAACTGGCCCTAAAAACTCTAAACTTCAGCTACGTGTTCTGCCATATTTCAAAGAAAAGAAAAATTAATTGGCTAGCTGACAGGACTTCTAGCATACTTTGGGGTTGGATTTCTTCCTATGGGAGATTTCTCTTCAAACCTTACATCATTACATTGTCTAAGTCGAGTTTTGTGGCAATTTTCATATTTTACATGTTCCTTTTTATTTGCTAGTCTGTTGCTGTTACTAGATTAATAATGGAGAAGACAGATAAAAAGGTGTCACATAAACTTCTGACCTGGCTTAAAGATTGATGAAAGTATCACTAGAGGCTGTATTTCTTCTACCAATTCTTGTAACTAGGGCTCATACTGTCACATATTTAGTCATAGCTGGTGACATTTAGTTATGCAATGTGCTTTTTTATTTTAGTAAAGAAGATTTATTGCTGCGCTATACTAACTTCCATGTAACAGCAAGGAGCAATGGGCAATCACAATAATCTTACTAGAAAGCTAATGTTCAAGGGTTATTTTTCCAAAAAGTTAAATTCACTATTTAATTGCAAAAACAGCATTATATAGAATGAAGAAAATCTAAAGGGGAAATCTTCGCCCAAAAATAGTAGTGTCACTAAAAATCATTCTGGGGCAATGTTCTCTGGCTTGTTCAGCATCATCAAACCATTAATTCTAGCTGAAACTTTCAATGACACTCCCTCAAAAGAACAATATTAGGCATTCACTTGTATGATCTTCACCTTGTATGAAGAGAATGAATAAAAAATGAAGTTCTTCACTGTGAACTATTCCCGACTAGCTATTTTCATTTAAAAAATGTTTATTTTACTTTGACGGTCTGAAGGTTAAATTAACTCTGAGTTTTCTGTTCTACTGTGAAGCTAGTGGGAAGACTCAGAGCATACTGCTGCCTCTTATGATGATAATGGAAGCAATAAAATACAGCCCAAATGTTAACACTCTAACACTACTAAATGTCTAAGTCAGGCTCATCAAAAACTTTCTGACCAGTGACGCTTCGTTCTGTCAAGAGCATACAAGATCTTGATTACTGATAGAGAGCCATGGGAAATAAAAACGAATTAAGATGCTGCTTCAAAATAAACATTCTCAGGGATGCATTTTGAATGCCATACAACATTTCCTATGCATTCCACAACATGTGGCTATGTAAGTCCAGTAGAGATACTGCTCCTGAGACAGATACAGAAAAGATCTAGGTTCTTGTACACATTTCAGCATTTGATCACAATTTACTGCCATTGCCTAAACAAGAGAGAATGTTTTGACCACCCTGACTACGAAAAAAGCATAAAAGTGTATTGCCATGCATATGCCTTTGCCCTTCTTAATAAAACACTGTAAGCAGAATTTGGGACATACTCTGTATCACAAACTTTGTAATTGCCTTCTCCCTATCATTAGTGAATCTTAACTGAATTCACATGGATGGAGAGTTTTCTAAACAGTGAGGATCTTTTTTAAAAGGCTGAAATTACCAGTCTTTTAGCTGAGGTTATCAGAATCTGTGTGGAGAACAGCACATGTCACTGCAGTCATGTCACAAAATACACACACTGCACTGGGCAGCTACACTGAGAGTCATACCAATTTCTTCTAGAATAAACCTGTAAAGCAGAGCAGTAGTGGAGATATTTGATACTAGCTCATAGAGAAATGAGTTCAGAGCCTTCTGAAATATTTGGTCCATGCACTAGCTGATAAACCACAGCCTATTTATGATACTACTTACGCCTCATTGCTCAAAAAGTACATGCCTATTATGAAGGGCTGCTACATTGCTAACTGAACGAAAATCTTAAACACACAGAGTCCTATCAACTCTTTGTAGAATATCTTTTGAAAGTATATCTGCAGTTGGATATTCAGACTGACTAGTTGTCTTAATTTATGCAAATATAGCCTATAGCTAAAAGTTTTGTATATTTGTTTCCCTATGGTATTAGTATTCAAAAAATAGGGCATTCTTTCAAGGGCATTTTATAAACACAGAACTATAATTTATATAGTAAATTAAAACTCATACAAAATGTGTGCACTGAGCTACAGATTAACATATTTAATTTCAGTATTACCTGCAAACCTATTTTTTTCCATGCACTGCTCTAATTAGCCATATAAAATCAAGTCAGTATATTGTAAGCAATTATTTTAGTGGGAGTAGAAAGAGAATCTGAATTAAATATATGGTAAGAGATAATATCTTATGGAAATTAATATACTCATTTGTGTCAAGAAAAATGTGTTCTAGCTATATTTTATAAGATAGTTTGGAGTTCAAACATATGACTCATGTAGAAGTTGTAGTTTTATAGTTCCTAAGATGTTAGACTGTGGATCTGCTTTTAAGTTCCTTATTAATGTGCCAGTGCTCATTCTTTGATATCTACATATTGTCAGTAACTACTGCCTTTTCATATTGTGAAATTTCTCCTATTATGAATATTCACTCCCCCTACAGTCAAATGTGTAAACTGTTAGTAACTCTGTATGCTAAAAGAAAGGTTTTTTCCATCATTTAAATGTATCAATCATACCTGGCTCTTCATATTTTTATTATTATTCCTTTTTACTTTTGTAACTATTTACTTGAGAGAATTAAATGCTGGTGAAAAATCAAAATGCAACCTTCCTTTCATTGAAATAAAAAAGTAATCCTATAAAGAGTATTTTTTTCCTTACCATTTTACCCTCAAAAAGTATGAAAGCTAAATATGAAAAGTCTTTTTAAAGAGTAAGAAAACAAAAAGTGATCCGTGCGATAATGAACTTCAGCTGTTTCCTCCTAATACAGTTTCCAGTTGTGATGGTATTCAGACAGCGCAAACCATTGTCTAGCAGTAAGAGCATTTAGCTGATCAAGTTGCTGCAATTCAGAATTTTACAATCAATTTCAGTTGTGGAGTCTGCAATATATGCCACAGTTAAGTTCCTTTAGAAGAAGGATAACACACTCAGTTCCTCTTACTTCCCGCTCATGATCTCAGAATATCCAGCAAAATACAATACTAACTGCATGGAAGTTTGATGACTGCATAACTATCTTCTGGCCTTAAAGCAACTCTTCCCCATTTCCTGGCATAGAAGTTGCCATCTGACATAGGCTGCCTTATACCTCTACTCTGCCCTGGGAGATAACATGGAATCTTATTGCTTGGAAGGGCCTGCCTAAAAAAGCAAACAGAAAATAAATCTTTTAGAAAAGGTACAAAAAATTGAATTATGTTTTTGCCTTCTTGCCTCCAGCATCACACAAGAATAGCTAATGCACAAGAAACTTCCTGGATCTAGAACTGTGAAGAAAAGTTTTCCCATCTCATGAAAATTCAAAGCTTCCAGATGCTTTACTGTTTCCTATCTGAATAAATCAGTGAACATTACAAAAATACAGTGCACACAGGCATGTTCTAGCTCTTCCCTTAGCATTCTCTCACATCCCAGCTGAGCATCACAGCCATTTGAAGTCTGGGGTGAGTTGTTCTCAAACTTCCCACTGTAGCCTTTTTATCTTCTATGAACAGAAAATCTTCATTTGAAGAACCTGTACCTGGACAGAACATCAGCTACTGACCAGCCTTAAGCAGATGTATTATATATATATATAAATAACCACATATATACACACACACATACATTCTCCTATGAAGCAGCTGGGTTTGGATAAATCATCATCTCTAGTGAAACTCATTCTGGTTTACAAATCCAAAATAGTTTCCCCAATTACAAGAGGAATAATTCCCAATCTTCTATATTAAAAGGTACAAGTAAAAGAAGTGTGTATAAAATATTTTTATTTAGAACTTTCCTTAACATTGTAGGACAAATTGGCAACATGGCCTCAACCCAATCTGTAAAAATATGTGGCAGAACTTCAAATGTGACAGTTAAACTTGCACTCAACATAAAGTGCAGTAGGAGTGACAGAAAAAGTGACAGACAAATTAAAGAGCTACCTCTGTTTTAGCAATTTTTTTGTGACAGCATTTTAAAAGTTTGCTGGGCAATTACTCTAAAATGACAGTGTACTGCTGAGTGGGTAGTACACCGAGTACATAAAAGAACTTGTCAATAGCTATTTCAATAGGCACTTTCAAACTCACAGGAGCTTTAGTTTACATCATTACATCATTACAATATTAATTTATATCAGCTTTTATAGATGTAAAATTGTTGCTGCACCTATTTTGCTAATTAACGCTGATATTTATGCTTTTGCATAAATGTTACACACTTCAGAGATGGTTCATTTCTACATGCTAGTTACTCGTCTGTGGATTGAATCAACACGCTTGTAGTATCAGAACCAAAAGACTAAGTACCCAAATACGACCAACTTCTGGGTCAGTGATGCACTTTTGAATTTAATTTTTCTTCCTCAGTTTCTTCAGCTATCGAAGTCCACCCTTTGGGGGGCTGTAAAGAAATTATTCCCATGTAGCATTTTAAATGCATATTCATTTCATTGTAGCAGAAATTATATCAAGTATGAGTTGTGATTTTTTTTCCAAAGAAAATGGTTTGCTTACAAAGCAAATACCAAATATGGTCATGTAACAGAAAATACTCAAGTAATAATACTGAAGAAATATTTTGCATCTGCTTTATATTACATACTTTCTGTGTGCTTTTTTGGTACATAATTCCTCAATATTAATAATGGACCACTTTGGAACATAGCCTTGCTTTAGCAGTTCATAGATTCTCTGCATATTTCAGTAAAAATTGAACCGGTTTTCTTTTTCTCACACATATCAGAGGTTTTCCAATCACTTTAAAGAAGTACTGTCCTAATCTTCCCAGACAAAGTGACTAGTTACATTTTTCATCACATTACTCTGGTTGATGAGGTGTTAGAATAAGATGATCCAAACTTAGTTTATACCAGAATTATTCAAGTGATTCTAATGCCTTTAGTAAAAAATATTAATCCTGGATAAACTCTGCTGATGGAGGGTCAAGGCACAGATAAACGGGGTTTTTCACTTCCATGGTACAAGCGGGAACCTACTCTACTTTAGTATTGCCCAGAAATTATCAGGTGTAAGCTGGCCTGAGTTAAGTTCCTAGTAGGAAACCAGTACTAAAACAGATGGAGATATACAATACTACAGTATTTTGTTGTATACTGAAAGGACTTATGATCCATCCAGGACTCTGTTCTATCTCATCAACACTTCTAATGTTAGCATGGAAATGTGGGGAAAAAGGTAAATGCTATCCAAGAGGACTTCCTATATCTCACATTGTGCTCTTTCCTCAGTCCTTCATACAGGTTTGTACTTGGTGTCATCTCATGGCTCAGGTTTGCATGCTTGACTTTGCATTCTGCTGCTACAGAAGAGAGCCAGTGTGACAGCCTAGTACCAGTCACATGAATTTTCAGAAATTCTTAAACATTTCTAGTTTTAAAAAGCAACATATTGGAATACTACTGATGGAGGTAAAGCCAGTTCATTGTTTTCTTAAATTTTTTAAACAACATAATACAAACCAGTCCCTGCGATTAAAGATAGGCTATAGCTGGAGCAAGCATGTGTCTCCCAATAGTACATGCTCAAGCCCACACTCAGACCATTTTCTTCATTCAGACAGAAAATATGTGGGGAAGATGTTTCCATTGAAATCATACCCAGTCCTGTAGGTGAACTGCATACTGGAACTCTGATGCATTGGCCACAATGTGTCTAAAGTCCTGTAACTATCGATCTCAATCCCCGCCCCCTACCTGCTTACAGACATTGCACTGCTGAAGAGTAGTTCACAAGCTCCCATGCACCATTCACAAAATATATGAAACTTTGCACCTTAAGATTCTCTTTCACCTCAAAACCCAGTTTTATTCAGATACTGCAATATCTAGATTCATACCAGTAAGTGCAGCACTACCACAAAATAATACAACACTTTGAAGCCCAGGTCTCCATTAAATCCCACAAAGCAACATGCAGGAGGTGTGGTGTTACGTTAAAATAGTAACCTTAATCTTAAAATATTTATTAAAAACTGACTTCCAAATTCTGGAAGTTTGAGCTACATAATGTCACTAGGTTTTGACCAGCAGCTACATGCACAATTCAAACACAATTATAAACATCTGGTCAATAGCTTTACCCTATTCAAGTACTGAAAGTCATCCTCATTGATTTTTTAAGAAATTGACCAAAACTCACAACATAGCAAAGAAATACCATGCTATACAGTACTTTTAAAAATGATAGAATGGTTATAAAATAATTCACAGTGATGCATATCACTACACATAAAATGTGTATTTTGAAGATTTGTACCATCTCTTCAATCACACTCATAGGAAGCAAAATACTACAAAAGCAACAGTACAGAATTTAGATAATATTGACATTAAACTATGTATCGGCTACTCCATGTGTTATGAAGTGAACTTAAATCTACATCACTAAGGAAATTCAGCAGTAAGAAAACGTTTTCTTCTGATAAGTGTGGCAAAACTTGCAATACACATTTATCTCACTGAATTAACTTCTCCCTAGTTGCAACAGTCCAACTGGAGTGGCAAAGAATGGCTGTAGTAACATAAGAGTTCAAACTGCATTCAGGCAGAACTCCCATCAAAATAAATGGGAATCTCTCCTACAGCTCTGTTTCTGAAAATGCATACACATGTGCCTATTGAAGTCCACAGGCCCACGTGCTTAAAATTAATCCCACATAAATCTGTGGGCTCAAAGCCTAAAGACGGAGTACAAAACTGAGCCTTACAGGAACAATGGCTCAGAGATTCCAAAAGGAATTGCTTACAAAAACTTACATTAAGACTGCAATGCTTAACTCTTCTAGTTGCCTTTGAAAAATCTCTGCATTTACCCCAGCTATTTCCTGAGTAGTTCAAGCCTTCTGTGTGTCAGGAAAAAATGAGAAAAGATATCCTCACTTCCTTAACTACCTCCAGAATTCATGCACTCTATGAATAGTTTTGATCCAGGTTCTACACTTTATCAAATGGCATAAATATCTAATACGATAATGCTAGACCTTTATTCATTAGTGCTTTAGTCAATGGGGACATGTTTGTAACAGTAAGACACTGTCACTTCCGAGGGAAAAGATCATTTTGTGACAGGTAAATTATTGCTATATCTCATTAGGAATGTTATGTTCCTGTGCTAAGACATACCAATTGCGAAGTGGTAATCAAGATAATAGCATCAAGATGTTGCTATATATAATCCAGAAATCAGAAGAATGTGTTCCCCTTGGGCCTGCACAGAAATTTCAGTGCAATTATTAATACTTCACAATTAATTTCTGCTAACTTTTCTCTCATAAAGCAATGGTGTCCACCACTACTGAAGAAACAAAGCATTCCTTTAGATGGGCAGCTCTTCAAGATCCCAAGCTTATAAATGCCAGCTGTTTCTCTAGTTCAGAATCAGCTGTGTCAGTATCATCTCATTCAGCAAGGAAGCCTTAGGGACATCTCTGCCAGATGCTAGGGAGCACCAGTAGTTCTATCTGACCTGCAGTGATCCTGAACATCACCTGAGAGCTCAGTTGCTGTTACAAGCAATTCTCTGTCCACAAGCTCTACTGACTGTACCAGTCTTGTGTGGGATTGGTCGTATACACACTGATGAAGACAGAAACTTGAGACCTCACATTTAAATCAGAAATGCTGACAACTTTTCCTTCTGTTACACAGCTAAAATAAGCCACAAGTGATATAAATAATTCTAGTATCAGGCATTTTAAATGCAACTAAAATTTCCTGTAAAAAGGAAGTCAGTTCTTTCACCTTGATTTACTGCATTGACAAAGGAACCCCTCCTGATTTGCCTTAGAGCATGTGAATGAAAAATTGCTATTACATATGTCAAAATGTTACCTGATAAATTTTTTTAGAATCAGAGATTACACCACAAATATTTTTAATGAAACCTAAAAACAGACAAGTGAATTTAAGCCTTTAATTTATTAAGAGCTAAACTTTCAAGGCTGAAGGACGTATGTCACTTCTGGGGGATTCCTAACGAATCTAAATTTTTCACCATGATAGGAAAATATGACAAGAGTAATAATACATGGTATTATATACTGCTACACAAGTTGGACAAATTACATCTGCTACTGAATAGATGTGGAAAGAGTCTGCATTAGGAAACTTCCTGCTGGGTCACAAACATACATCAGTAATGGTTTGTTTTCAGCACAAGAAAAATTGCCATTGTCATATTCCAAAGTGAGTGTAAATTGTTTTATTATAAACTCCCTCTTGGTCCCTGTTTAACTGGGAAATCATTCAATCTAAATTTATCTTTTCTCTGTGGCAATGCCATGCGTTGGTATCACCAAATTTTGCCCCAATAAGACCAGTATTTCTTTAAAAGACGGACTGCACTCTTGATCTTAAGCATCCTTGCCATACATTAACTCTTAGTTTGCCCTCATTTACTTCAATTTGTAATCCAAGGCTCGGAGTTTCTTAAAGACAAGGCCTCATTGTTATTGATTCACAAGACAATCAGTCTCTACAAACTTCCATCATGCTTGACAATTAGACATGTATGTACCTAAATGTATACATTTTGAAAACATTGAGAATTATTGAAAACTATCCCCTATTTACGTGACTTCTTGTAGCTTCAATTGAAAGAAATCCTAGTCCAGATTAGCAATGATAGATATACCTATTCCAGCTATCCTCCATTCGTTTCATTTTCATTTGATTTGCAAGAGAACTGACCTGCTTAAATAATGCCACTTAAATGTACACAAAACAAATATGTAGCCTTGTTGGTTCTCCTTTTTTTTACATTTTTTACCCTTCCATCTTATCTTTAGCATCTGATGGCAACAGAGTAAGAGTCAGACTCAAAAAGAATAGTGAAGCAACCACTCAGCCATCACACAGGCTCCAATTAGCATGAGAAGGTGTTATTGTTGTCTCCAAGAGCTCCACCAAGGAAAGCTTTGTTGAGGATGCAATTTTTCACAGTGCCATGAAATGTCAACCAGAAGTAAAATCAAATCCACCACACTTAATGTCACAAACAGCTCTATTATGCCAACACGAGCACAGCTGAGGAAATAGAAGGAATCTAGGTGCCCAGTAAATACTTATCTGCTAAAGATTAAAAGTATTTTACTTGAATTTATATGCATTGGAAATATTATAAGTTTGATTTTGATATATACACATCTGCCCACATTCAAAAGCGGATAGAATTGTTTAAAACAAACATTTCCTTTCATTTTCTTTATTTGGCAATTACAAACAAGCAAGGCATCAGACAACCCTTCCTACCCACTAATTTAACCTCTGGGGAATAGGAATGTATTTTGTATCTTACCACTCTTCACTGAAAACCTGGAGAAATTTCGGTATTTTCTTTAAGAAAGGAGGTTGAAAAATGCGGTGTTACTAGAAAATGTGGGGGTCCAATCTTTCCTGTATCCAGCTTCTCCATATTCTCACTGGCCAAAGTAGCAACCACCTTAGTGTGACTTGCATAGGCAAGCCAAGCCAAGTCAGGTAATAGGTGCTGTCTCAGAAGAAAGCAGAACACAGTATTGCTTCTCTAATTATGCTAGTGAAGGGCATCCTTAAAGCATATAATTCCTTCCTCTTTTATAAGGTTTTCCAGAAGAGAATATCTAAGGAAGGGCATAGCAGAAGGGTGACTCTTCCTTCTGTTATGTGTTCTTTTTTAAAGAAACTATTATTTACTGGATGGAAAAAAACACCAGTCCTTTCAAATCGCTTTTTATAATGGGATTATTCCAGTTCTTCTGCACCAGGTTTGGGGTTTGGTTTGTTGGTTTGGTTTCTTTTTGTTGTTGTTTTTTTGTTTGGTTGGTTTTTCTGCATATCTGGAAAAAACAGAAGCCACAGGTGCTGAAAAATGATAGTTTATTTCCAGATGACTGGAAGATCTTCCAAATTAAAAAGGGAGTATGGCAATTAGAATATGGTGTTAGAATATGGTGTTAGAATACGGTGTTAGAATATGGCTTTGACTCAACTTAAACTGAGCAAGGGTTATTTCCTATGAGAGGAAAGAGAACCTGAGTTTGCCACTGCCCTTCTCCTGCTTCAGGGCTGTTTTTCTGTTCAAAAGTACGTGATGGAGAAGCTGGAGAGTTCCTGGAGCAGACTGCTGCTCCCCACGGGCAGCTGGTAGGTCCCAGCTAGTCCAGCTGTGGCTAATTTAAGAAGTCACAGGTGCAGCAATAATCTAACAGCAGGAACTAAGTCGTTGTGGTTATTCTTTTGGATATAGAACTGCAGCCATAGACAGAGATCTGTTTCGGGTATGAACTTACATCAGACCTGGTAAGACAGTTAAAGTAAATCTTCAGCAGGGACCTCGGATGTTAGAGAGGAAGAGAAGACTTAGCTGTACTTTGAGTTTTGGACATATGTGGTATACTGTGTTATTCTGGAGATCCCCTAGCCTAAAATGAAATAAAAATTAAGAATATTTGTAATGAAAAGCAGTGACTTCGGCTCCTACTGGTTTTCTTTCCTGTTGGGAAAAGCAGTTTTTGAAATATCATTAGATAGTTCCTTGTAGCTACATGATATGTTTATTAAAACCCACTGATGTAACTAGGAAGCAAAACATTACATTTGCCAATAAAACTATTGCTACAGAAAAGCACATATCATCACAGTTATCATCTTCACAAGGGCATGTTCCAGAGAGATTTACATTGGGCCAATGAATAATTTGTGGGTTTTCTGTCAAAAAAAATTACTATCTAATGATATTCAAGTATAACTTTAACCTTCCTTTGGATAAGGACCTAACAATGAAGAAAGAGATTATGCATTTGAATATAAGAGCCTTTAAGAAAAAAAAAAATTATTAATCCAAGTCAAGAGCAATAACTACGCACACAGGAAATGCATCCAAAATGTGGTATGCTTAGTGGTAGGATCTCACCTATCCCAAAGCTACTGAAACCCAAAAATCTCTTAATGAAGTACAAGTCTATAATTCAGATGGAAAAAGAAGAGTGTTCACCTTCTGAGAAAAGAAGCACAGAAATCCCATTAAAGGAGATATCAGAGATGGAGAATGCAAGCTAGGAAACCACTACAGATAAAATGGGTATAAAAAGGCAGCCACACACATTTGATTTCTGAAAACTTTTGAAAAGGCAGCAGTTGAGAAAAACAAAGGGGAAGAAATCAAAACGAAGCTTTTTTTCTGACATTTCCCTGCCAAGACCAAAAAAATACAGATGGGGGGGGGAAGCATTATCTGAGAATGATGTGAACACACTAATTGGCAGGCTAGAGAGTGAGTAACTGAAGGGACTTACAAGGTGAACAACATTCTGAGTGCTGGGAGAAATTACTTGTATATTAATCATTCACCATCTGGGAAAGAATTAGAACGCCTACCCATTCCTCAATGATCATAATTTCTGGGGTTTATTGTGGTAGGAACATTATTTAAATTAAAAATATGAACAAGTTAAAAATATTTTGTTTCACAACACATTTCATTGCTATTATTATTCTACTAACATGAAGTGCTAAAACAGAAGTCCTTTTATACCTGAATCTCTTGTTCTGTTTCAAAATTCAGCTAGTCAATCAATTTACTTCTAGCTGTACACTTTAAGAAACATGTTTTGAATGAAAAATATCCTTTTTAAGGCTGCCTTTCTCCCATCTCCAATTTTGTTAATTCTAGCTGTTTGTTACAGCACAGCTGTAGTGCACTACAAACATGGGGGGATGGGAGGAAGAGAGGGCTTTGGAAAGGGCATCTAGTTCAAGGTCGAGATGAGATAAAGCCATAACTTGCTTTAGACTTATCTATGTCTCATCTCAGCTGTGCAGTATGACCGTCTCTTCTTGCTGAGCTGCACTGTCTGATTCTGATACTGTGTATCAGCTGACAGATTTCTTGAGCTTTATTCTTGCCACTGTGATTTCAAAAGATGGCTACAATGAAGTATGGACAAGTATTTAGCAGACTGAAGGAAATTTGGAAATAAGTTTTAGAGTATTCTGTCTCACAACCGTTAATCAGATAAACTTGCATCTTGTAATAAAATATTTACAATTATTGTCAGTGAAATTAAGGTTTCATTAATTACCAGTTCATTCTTAACTGTGTCTTCCTATTTTTATGTTAATCCAGACTATTTTAAATATACTCAGCTGTTTGAAGTGCCCAATGAAACATTTTTAAATGTAACTAATTAGAGAAACAACAGGCGCATAAGTTAAGTTAGGAATAATCTGCAGCAATGACAACTTCAGGGCCTTTATTTTGGGGAGCCAAATGCTGCCTTAAGCACAGGAAATGGGTAGAAAATGCAGAGCAGATTTTGAGAAGATTTCAGCTGAATTCTGGAACTACTAGGGAGTGATATTACCAAGCCACCAAATATCAAGAGGCTTTCAAAGGTTTCGGCTTTGGCCCACTTCAGTGCAAAAGCCATTATGTTGATTCTAGAATACTTTTGTCTTCCTGCATTACAGAAGCAGCTAGCAGAGCTCTACCATTAAAGACTGATCAGAGCTTTAAGCTTCAGCTGGAGTGAGTCCAGAGATGCTCACAGCTGGTTTTATGCTTCAGTGACCACTGAGTCTCAGTAAAGAAAGTTAATAGCTTGGATTTTGATCCTGTTTTGCTCTTGTGCCATAACCATTGAAAGCAATAGTTGTCTTCTGTCTCCCACCAACCATTCTAAAGTGTCTTCTGAAAGGAACATGTGTTTATTTATGAGAACAGCTTCAAATAATTTAAATTTTGTGTTCAGAACAAAGGACACTGCATTTACAAGTAAATTCCACTTACGTTGCTTCTGCAGCACCCATACCTGACATACTTTGTCAGAGTTTCTGATTTGTAAATTTTAAATTTGTAGCAGACAACCACGGGCCCAGAAATACCATAACTGTAAAATATTTGCTTCTGATTTGTTTTATTCAATTTCTTTTGTTAAGCCATATTAAAGAACAACTTGACATTCATTACAAATGTTATGCAATATTCAAAATCTATAGGTTTTGTTACTCCACTACTTTTTTGATAGCAAAAATAAATTATCCTAAAACAAGACTGAAAATCATTTATGGACTATCCCCTGCTCTGTTTTCCATTCAGCTTCTAAATATTCAAGGCAAACCAAAGCTTAACTCTGTACATTATGAAAACTACCATTTAAAATTTATGTTTAAAATGACCTACAAAACTTTTCTTCTAAACCTCAGTTGAGGTATCAGTTGCTTAAATATATTCATCACATTTAGCAGAATCCTATCATCTCTCATCTTCCTATTTAATTAAGAGTTACTTCTGCCAGCCACAGGAGAATCAGAAGAGCTTTCTTTTGAGTTATTCAGAAAGTGGTAAAATAACACATGCAGATACAGCAGCTGACAACATAAGCAGGGTCAGTATTAGGACAAACTGGCCAAAAAGAGCAGCTTTTGGCATAATTTTAATCAGTCCTTGGGTACATGAAATGTCATGGAGTTTCATACGAAATTAAATTATCCCTTTCTCTTAGCTTATTTTTGTTCCAACTAATCCTCTAACTCTTTATTAAACATTATCTTTACCATCTGCTCTGGGTGAATGTTCAACACCTTGCAGAAGAACTCTGGGCTGATTGGTTTTTATGGGCAACATGATCTGAGTTTTATGCACATACTTAGGATTATGTCAAGGACAAAGAGGATGAATAATCCATTAACTCTAATAAGCAAGAACCCGTATCAGTGCAGCTACAACATGTGTTATGTTTCAAAAGCAAAAGATGAATTAGAGATATGTGGATCATAAAAAACCCATAACCCAGGACCCTCTCTATACCAGGACATCATTTCCATACATACACACTCCACTAAACAGCATTTCTGAAAGTGACGTTTCATTCTTATGAATCAGACTTTATAGTGCTGAAATGGCATTTCCAGGCCTACAACATGCAAAGAAATAGCTCTGCTGAATTGGGCATTTCCTCTAAGATGGAACAGATGGTAGCAAAATATCTGCCCCATGCACAGGTCTTTCAACCACATCTATATGGTCAATAATAGAACTTTATTTTCATACTTTCCACAAGCCTCTAAAATATATCATCAAGGAACTACTACTTTTTAAAGTCACAATCTAAAAATTTACACTTAAAAAAGTAATTGTCAAAAGTTAGTCAAATGTTGCTATCAATTACATCCAGTTATTGCTTCCACTCTTTCATTACCACAAACACTAAAATAACATTATCACTATCAATTATAATATTTAGTGTAATGTGTATCAGCCCACCAAGACCACATTTGCCACAAAACACATAATTGTAAGAGTTTGGTTCCTTACTTGCGGTATTTTATGGAATCACCTCTTTCTCCTTTCCACATCTTTGCAATAATTTGTCTTCCTTTGGCTAACCTTTCAGACCAAAGTATTTACCTTCTCTTCCACTATAAAGGTTTATCATCTCAAAATGAACAATTATGATAGTATTTGATAACAGTTTATTAAAACCAGAAAGTATCTGGACAATAAGTCTTTACTCATCTCCTTGCAGAAGGTTTGCACCATATGCAGTATGCTCTAAGGCATAATGACTGACTACTCTTCTAAACATTTTCAGCAGCTTGTCGAGAATTATTTGACTCACAGTGAGCAGTATACTTCACTGATGTATCATTCCATACATGAAGGGAAAGATCAAGGTTTTCCACTGGTGTAAGTCATCTGGATTCTGTTGATTTCAGTAGAACTGTGTTAATTTTAAGTCAGCTGTGTGATCTATACACTTTTAGAATCAGCGAAACAGTGAGGACTCTGAGAGAGGTAGTCATTACAAACTACTGGATATGCTGCTAAAGACCATGAGGATAGTCCACCTGAGAGCTTTGACTGGCAACAGAAGGCGGTATTAAATCCCAGTATTCAAACCTCAGTACTACACATGCTTTGGCTGATCAGGGACCTTGACTTCTTTACCTGTTCCTGTAGTACACACTAGGGGCAAAACAAGCTTAGAAGCAAATCACAGAAACCATGCTCCATGAACCATGCTCCAGACCACTGCCCTCATAGCTCACTGGGTTAAAGGGAGATCAGATTAGACCCTAGATCATTTACTGTACGGGGACCTGCTCAAGTTGCTTACCCTAACCTAAATCCCAAGCGTCCTAGGCAACAGACGAAAAGCTACACAATAATTGCATAGCCCAGGTACCTGGTAAACTTACTTTCCTGTACTTCCAGACGAGTGACCAGCTTAGAAGCGAAACCTAGTAATAAATAAAAAATAATACAGCCGAAAGAGCCCAAAACAGCATTATACTAAGCTACAAACAATAACCTAATGCCTTCCTCTCCAGTTCCTCTAGACACAGACAGCATTCAGTGATAGTCATAGGTGGGCAAGGAAGGATCCAGTATTTTTATGTCACAGAATTTCCCATGTAAATAATTAGCTGCTTAACACATACACAGAGTTCTTCCCAGACTAAAAAGTCTTTGTGAATCCCCTGGTTCAGAATACAAACTTCATTACTAAATGAAAGAATAAACATACGCATAAAATTCAGAGTTAATCCCATCTAAGATACGATATTTCTATTCTTAAATAGACAGAAAAATGGGTTCCAAACACTCAAGTCTAGTCAGAGGTCTGGGCCACTCAGCAGAACACATCCCTATCAGCTCCCATCATAATCACTGAACTTCAAAGACTCTTCAAAAGTACAGAAGGGAGTTACTTTTTTACTGCTTCTATTTTCATTAAACCTCTTTTTATGAAAGTAAATTAAAGTTACTTTCCAGTACCAATTTTCAATCCAATGGGAATTTTAAAACAAAAGATAAATGTAGTATTCATTCTTATCTAGAAAGTGTCTCTCCCCTCCCTAAATCTTATTACATACATACATGCATGATTTAGCTGAAGTAGAAGGACAGTGGGAGATGAAGAAAAATCCTCTCTAAAATGACAACTTTGAAAGTTTAAAAAGAGGAAAGCAAAAAAGTTATGTAAAGTGTTAAAGGGTAATAAAGATTTTATATATATCTTAACTGTTAGCATGAGTAATACACAAAATGGATTTGTTTTAGGTTACCAGCTTTTATCCAGATTATCCAGACGATCAGAATCTGGTTTAAGTCCCCAATGTAACCATCTGTAGTAATGTCACATGAAGGATTAGCCTTATCTGACATTTGTAATGAATATATGGATGGAAAAAGATGAAGGAGTGTGACATGGAGTACAATTGTTAAACCTTAAAATCAGGTGAAACCACATCTTTATTTGCTGATTCTAACCATGAGGGTTTTTCCCTTTTCAAACATTATCATATGTATTGAAAAACAACATATCCTCATTGATTTTTAAAAGAAAAACAGCCAAATTGAGAAAACATATTTTTATATTTGACCTTTTAAACGTAATTAGAACATTAAATAAAAATAAAGCCTACTTCACCATGTGCAGTTATGACAGATGGGTATGATCACAAAAACATCAAAGGCAGGCTTATCCTAATCCTGTAAAGTGGTAAGTGCCTCCTGAAAGGTCCTGAGTGCCTTCTAATCCTACTGAGGATAGGCTGCAAGTGCATCAAGAGGTAATGAGAGCAAGTAACAGAGGTAATAGTGGGCTTTCCTGTCCACATGAGGAACAGCGTGTATTAAAAAGATCTGATACATTCGGAAATAAACTGATTTATCTAAACACAGAAATCAGAAAGTGGGAAGATGTGTGTTTATTTTCCACTCTCTATGAGTAAGTATAGCCCGGCCTTAGTCCCACATCATGCAGTCCTAACTCAGAAAACCTGGCTTCTCTTCCAGGCTTTGTTATTTGCATAAAATTGCACAGTGCCCCAGGTCAATATATTTACCCCTTGGCATCAGTGTCTTCTTTCCACAAATGGTGAAACTGAAATGACCTCTTCTCAACAAACCATGAAGCTGTGCAAAATCGATAAGACATAAGAAACTACGAGCATGACTAGTTTTAATGCATCAGAATGTATGATGAAAAAGCCGGGGTTTAAAGCAGAAAGAAAAACTCAAATCCTACAAAATGTTTTGATTTGAGTGTTTCCCCTATGGGTGCAGTCACAAATTTAGGACATGGAAAAGGAGAATAAAGGATTCTATCAGCTTAAGGCAGGTAACAATACCTTTAGAAGAACAGCTGAATCGGAATGACTGCTGATCAAGTCAAGTTCAACAAGTAGAGTCTTTTTATTCAAAAATGGCCAGGTGAAAGGTCTCAGTGAAGACCAGGCTCTGTGTTTGGAGGCTAGGTGAGATGAGAACACAGCACTGCAGTGGAGTGTAGCAGCTAAACAAGCAAGGTATATCATGACAATGCCAACCACTCCTCCCCAGTTTAAAACAAGCTTGCTAAGTCACATTGCAAAAGTACCTTGTGCAAAGTCACAGATGATGTCTAATGCAGCCTGAGAACTAAGCCTCAGCCAGTTTTATCTCATCACAATGAAACTCTAGAATGTTCCTGCTGGTCATGCGAGACATGGACATCTTATTTCCTTTGGTGAAACGGCCACAATTAATAGCTGATATTAAAAAAAGGCTTTTTCATATGTGTATTATTAGATATCACACATCCATGGAGCTCAAGGTTGGGGTTTTTTCTGATATCCAGATACCTGTTACCAGGCAGACTGTCACCAATGCCTACATTTTATAAATTTGCATGAGACATTTTTATAGCACATGCTGTATTGGCACCATTGCCCAACAGTGCATGCAATTACTTTGTTGTTGCTGTTGTTGCTGAGGGCCAAGCTCTAACAAATTAAATTTAGAGAAGGGAAATAGGCTTATATGCAAATGGAATTAAATGCTGACACAAGGATAAAAAAGCCCTGGATTTAGACAGGGCTCTCCCCCCCCTACTTTTTAACCAATCATTAGATTTAAATTGAACAGACAGATTTTAAAAATCTTTGACTTAACTCCACTGTAATGAATGGAACTGCAGCAGGGATGAACCCAGAGCAATATGTTTTTGACAGTTTTTATGCAATGGCTATCCAGAATGAAGTAGATGAAACAGATTAATTTTTTTTGCTTATAATTTATGAAATTATTTCACCATCCTCAAATCCCTACATCAAGGAAATTGGTTGGCGCATAAAAATGGATAAAGTAGGCGGTTGCATGCCAAATACCAACTGCTGACCACAGGCTCTGTACCCAAATATGCAAAGCCAAAATATTTATCTGACTTACCTGTGATCCAGAACAAGCTCCCTAAGCTGCAAGTACAGCAGGATAATTGCATGGTTTCTCCTCAATGTCACTTGAGCTGCATAAAAAGAATGAAGTACATTTATTATCTCTATACTATTAGTATCACATATAAATAGTTGCTGAACTTAGAAAATTATGTTCTTTGGTGATCTATAGAAGTCCTAGGAGGAATAATGACTGTTGATCTGATCATTGCATTATATGAGAAATGCATTTCAGTAAACTTTTAGAACCCTTGTTTGCATTTTGTGCCTTTGTTACATGACTGCTTCTAGACATTGCTTCCTCCCTTCTGTCTCCACGGGCACATCTTGTCAAAAGAATAAATTGTTTATCAAAATACTTCGTAAATTAATGTAGGACCAAAGGACTCTGACAACATGCACCGTATATGGAGCTACCAAAGAACTAGGGATTATTACTCGTACCAATCTGACAGATCCTGATTTTTTTGGCACCTTGTTTTTCGGCATGAACTCCTCTTCATTTTTCTCTCTTCCTAGTTTTTCATTGCTTCTTTTCAGCTGCCAGCTCATTGCTTATTCATTTATTCATGGTTTCATTTTTTTGGTTTTGAGAATTCTTTATTCAATGGCAAGTTCAGAGGTACAAGTTTGTTATTCCACACAGTGACTTCTCTGTACTAAAGCCATCAAATGATACAGAGAACTTCTGTATGGGTGTGTAGTATACCCTTCTTGTGTCACAGTTTCCATGCTTACATTATTTTTTCCCACAAAAAGTTCTAGTTCTTTTTCAATGTATATGTACATATAATGCTATTTTTGGTAACTGCTAATGGTTAACCACTTATACATGAAGGAAGCATAACAGATTTCCTACTGGCTCCTATGGCATGGTTACCATCAGCCAGAATTTGCAGATGATCTTGAAATATTAGAGTAAGCCAGTACTTTTTACTCAGAGGTCCACAATAGGTCACTAAGATAAGTGTATTGTCAAAAAGTAAGTCCATGCATCAAACACTGATTAACTGCTACAGCAGGGATATTCTCAGCTGGCGGAGTAGCCTTGGGACTGTAGGTACTCTAGGCAAAGACAGCAAAGCAGACAAATTTCAAGAAGCAAAAATAATTTCAAAGCAAACTCACTTCAGATCAAACAGCCCTAGTGAAACGTGTATTTCCTTTGTATATCTTGGCTTACCTACATAAAAACAAGAGGTACGAATCTAACAAGGCCTAGCATTGAACTTGAATTGGGGGGATTACTGATCTTTGTTTACATTTCCTGTTCTGTAGGAAATCAGTAGGGACACAGCAAAACAGTGCTTATCAGTACTACTATACTAAACAAAAGTGCTTGAATCGGGTCTAAAGTACATACAAACTTCTCTTCCTTTCCTCAAATAAATGTATTTCCTCCAAAAGCACAAAATAGGTATTTGTTACCACTGCATTTTCCTTACTGGAGATTTTTGAAAGTATAATCAGAGTTACTTTGGCAACATGCAGTACTATGAAAATATGTACAACGAAGAAAATTACTGTGGCATCATGTATTTTAATGCAAAACTAGTTCCAAAAAAAAGTTATGAAGATTCACGTCAATAAAAAGTGTGGAAAGCAACTGCTTCTATAATACACATCCATCTTTAAAGAGAAAGAAAAGATACCACCTTTGCAAGTATGTCACTGTATAACTTATGGGAAAATCAAGATTTTACCTTTCAGCTACTAATACTTTCCAGAACATGAAGCATGAAAGTCTGAGTACTCCCTTTTTTCAAGCAGTAAAGGCTTCAAGTTTTTACCCCATTCATATTTGTTACCACATTCCCATCATTTGTATTTCATTGATTTCAAAACACAGAAAATGGTCTATCAAAATAAAACATTTTATAGATGTTACAAACTGTATTACAATTCTTCTACATTTTTCACCATGGAAACTATAGTAATTTTCAAATACAACTTCGCGCTTACTTTCTGGAGTTCTAATTCTAAACATTTCATTCTGTTCAGTGACTCAGCATTATCTGGTAGTACCACACTCTACAGCATTCATTCTTCTTGTGTGAAAAAAGCGGAGTTAGAGCTGCTAACTGATGTTTGCATGAATTCAGGAATCTAAGCAAAACTAATATACCAGATGTCTGGTAATTAAGATGTCAAATCGGCATTAAACTGCCCCTTTGAATATTACTAATATTAGTAAGAAAGTTTTCAACTCAAGCATTATAAGCATGATTTCTTTCCCTAATCTTTCAACAGAAGAAAAACAAAGAGAATTTTAAGGAGAGAAACATGCATCAAATCCAGTATCTGGGAAAAAAACTTGATGGATTACTATCAGCCTTATAGAGTAACATTAACTGCTTGCCTTCAAACTTCAAAGTTAGTGCTCCATTAATTTTTAGCTCTTTCTTCTACTCTAGCTTTGAATTTCTTCTTTTTGCCTACCAAAATACCTGAATTGATCTGTGGTTGCAAGAATATGATTCTCCATGTGTTTCTTGTGTCTGCAAAGAATCAGTTTCAAAACCAGTTAGAGAATTCAAACTGAAGGGAGGCTGTCCATAAAATGAGTTAATCAATACATGAACATACTATAGGGTTTTACGCTGAAATAATAAATACAGGAAACTTATTTAGTACTCTTTAAAATGCTTTTGGGTCCTGCAGGTGCCCGGCTGCTGTGCGGGGAGGGCTCTCTCTGCCCGGAAGCCCCCGCCGGGCTGTGCGTGCACACCCTGCAAACGCCAGGGCGGCTGCTTCTGCCTGGCCCCGCCAGCGCAAGAGCCGGCTAAACCACAGCTGCGGGAAGAGCCGGCTAAACCACAGCTGCGGGAAGAGCCGGCTAAACCACAGCTGCGGGAAGAACCGGCTAAACCACAGCTGCGGGAAGAGCCGGCTCAGCCACAGCTGCCCACGGTGCGCGGCTCCCTCATGGACATAACATCTACTAGGAACACTCCCTCTTCACATTTCTCCAATGCTAGAACTTTATGAGTCTCTTACCCAAATCAAATGATGTTCCTAAAGTTTTATATTCCTTTAGGAAGAAAGTAGTAAAATGGAGAGTTGGATAAGAGTCTTTTATACAAAACAAAACAAAATATTCAAAATATGCAACTGTGTAACCATCATAGATATCTAATAAGGAATTAAAAAATGGGTTCATTTTGAGAAACTTTCCCATTCATGGGAAAGCATCCACAACATAGAGAGAAAGAACAAATTCAAGTATAAGGAACCAACCAAACACAGGATCTGAGAGAACTTTCAGTGAAAAGCATTTTACCACCCCTAATATGATTAAATATCCATCTTGAAAATAAACAGTCCAAACAGAGGGGGAAAAATTAGTAACAATTTCAGATCAAATTAAAATGAACCATCAGATGGCACTGACCTCTAAAACAGGAGAATCTGGATTCATTTTGCAGAGCTGTGTCTGACTTGCTATGAAATCTCATTTGCTATACTGCTTGCCTCACTATCCTTCATTCCCTTTCTCAACTCTGGTGAGCTACAGACGTTATGGACCAGTTCTCACAGTGGACACATCTGTGCTAACATCAGAAGAGTGACAGAAAGGGGTGAATGAAAACATTCACAGCTTAGCTCCACTCTCACTGGCCTGCTCAACTGTCCTAGTGAGACTTTAGCTGTCCCAATAAGTATCCATGATGTCTGGCAGATTTTTGCATCCTGTGCTTTAGTCCATGTTTCCTGTCAAAGTTCCTTGATAAAGTTTCTTTCAGCTGTGCCTACCAGTCCTTCACTCCCACCACTTACATACAGTGTGCAATAGTAATTTTTTATAGGTGACACCTAGATCTCAATAGGCTCTCTTAAACACTACTTTATAACACATAAAACTAGGTGCTGCTGAAACACAAGCAACTTTCTTGCACTGATGATTTGTTGATGAACTAGCCCTGCTTTTCTCCCAGTTCGCTTCTAAAAAAGCATTTCCTTCAAGTCTGGGCGATTCATGCCTCCTCTGCTTGGAGCATGGATCCCTGCAGTTGGTGCACTGAGCAGTCTTAGTCAGTGTGAGCCCTCTGCACCAGGCCCTGCAGACAGACACCCTCAAAACGCACCAGGGAGCTGATGCATTGCTTCCTTCTGCAAGCACTGCAACAGCTACTGCATGGGTGGTTGCTTAATGCCAACGGTATGATGCATATTTCCTGTGCTGAGGGAAACTGCATCTTTCAGGAATTGCATCAGGCTCTGGCAAAAAAATAAAACAGCTAGGGAGAACATATTTCAATATGAGTGAGCTAATTATAATTTTGGCTCCTAAAGCTTTTTAACAGCCAACATATAAAGTCCAGCTGGCATGTCCTTCCGCCTGCCTGAAGGAAATAATCCCAATTTATAGCATAATCAAAAATCATGTTTCTATATTTTGGGGGGGGTGGGGGGGGTTTAAGTTACTGCCAATACATCAGCTTATGGAAAACCCTCAGATTGGTTTCCAAGTGATGGAGGGCCAGGAAGAAAAACTTTCAATGTGTACACGTTTTACTGCCCCTACACTGGTTTAAAAAGCACACAAGATTGCCTGGCTGGAAGCAAGGGGAAAAGAAGAATCAGTTAAGTAAGGAATCTGTGAATCACATAGCACTGTCCAAGTAAGGGGCCATTGTTAATTTTCAGATTGTCGTAAAGCCATTGGTGAATTTGAGACAATTCAAAAACCAGTTAAAATAGAAGGAAGAGGAGATTGGGCAATATGCTGAAATGAAATCCAGACCACAGAAACAAAATCTTGCAAGAACCCAGCACTGAAGTATGCTGTGAGAATAAAAAGTATATGAGCAAGTGCGTAGGTATAGTCTTTTAAAGACCAATGTCATTTGGTATGAAAGCAGAGGGTGTTGCACAGCTCTGAACACAGGTTTGCTACGTATATCAAGCTCTTACTTCTTTTAGTCAATTATACTCTGAAAACTTTGAAACTACCACAGATGTACAGGGAAGCAGCTGTATGGATTTTCACTCACTATACCTGTAGTAATAAATCAATCAGTATCTCTCAGAAAAATACTATAGCGCTACTTGCCCTGAAATAGCATTTTGAGTACGCACCTGCAAAGGCAGATAAATTTTTCTGCATCTCATAAGTAAAACACTGCACCACAAATAGCAGTTTGCAATGATCAAAACAGCATTTATATGTCTATTTTAAAGTGATGTTTCTTTAGCAATATAATTATGATTTTGATTACTTATGCATTAACGTAAACTAAATGAAACATATTCTAGGTTGTATTGAAAAAAATGTAAGTGACCAAATCTACAAACTTATTAAAATGCACAAGTCTTAAATAATCAGCAACATAGATTTCAGCATGACTCTTTTTGTATGCAACAAGTTTATGGAGTAACCCTAAAAGGATTAAAGCCCAGGCATGTCATCTTGATTAGTAATCTCTCAAACCAAGGATAGGGAACCATATTTACTCTTCAACTGATAATCACCTTGTGGGATCTGTAGCACATGAAGTTTAAAATATCACATTTACTCAGGTTCTGAGACTGGAAGTTGAATAGGTTACACCTTCTGCATTCTATGGTGCATTGTGACTCAAATGCAATTTTCTATGCCATACTCATCCGCTCTACATTTGTATGCTCAGGTATTCAAATTCCTTCAGTCTAAGTCAATGCTTGTCCAAGCCATCCTGTCTAACAGCAGAATCTAGATGGAGGACTTTAGGTGTCTGAAGAAACAGCCAATTTCAGCAATTTTCTCCAGTTGCAGAAATTCTTTCAGTAGTTCAACAATGTGCAACCTTTAAGCATGCTTCAGACAAAAATGAAGGCAGAGTACAAACCCACCTCCACACCTTGCCTGCTACTTCAGCCTTTAGCCTTTATAACACCAAACCCTTCAACTGCTCCTGGTGCTTGACCTCAGCGTGCATTATAGTATTACTCTATAAAGGATGTAGTTTGAAGTACCAGTGTTTTATGACCTCCTAGTTCAATCTATTGCTACATTATAACGACATATATATCTGTGACAATTGTCAGGCACCCATCAGTCTCCCAGTACTAACAGCTAGTTATTTACTAGGAACTACATCCAGAACCCTGATTTTCTCTCAGGACCCTTGAGGATCTTCCTGTCTTATCAGTTAAATACAAAATTCCATACTTCTTTATACCTCGACTGTGTGGGTATCTTAGCTACATGTCCTTTGGAGGTAACACTTGGGTTATATGAGCTCCTGTGGAGAGGATGCCAATCTCCAGGTTTGGGGCTGCAGGGATTGCCAGGATCCATGTCTTGGGGTTGAGGCAGATGAGGCAATGTCCTTGCTTGCAGCAGTGAGTTCACACTACATCTAGTGAAGACAGCACACATCATCCTGGACTGTAGTAACAGCATAATCAGCAGATTGAGGGAAGAGAAACTCATCACTTGTTAGACCACATATGTAATAGTGTATTTGGCGTTGGGACCTCTACCACTCAAAAGACACAGGTAAACTGGTGTGTCATGAACACTGTCAGGGACAGAATACACATATGTATCTCCAGAATATATGTATACATCCAGAATATATATGTGTGCGTGTGTGTGTGTCTCTGTGTGTGTGTGTTTTTATATATACATATACAAAGATAGACAGAATATATATACATATACATGAAACAGAATCCATGGAGGGTAACTTACTGAATAGAAACCACCATAAGCATTTCTTGACTCACAGTTGGCTGTGTGCTAGAAAAACATCTAGGTGATACACTTGATGTACATTTTCATATCTTTCCCTTATTATTTTGCTACTTTTAGAAATAGGATATTGGGCTAGACAAACCTTTAATGTGATTCAATATGAAAGTTTTTATGAAGATTATTTTCAACTGTTTCGGTAACATGTTAAGTTTACTATCTCAAATATCCAGAAAGCATAATTGAAAAGAATCCCAATAACTTAGAGGGGTTTGGATTAGCACCAGTTTTCCATAAAGAAAGTGTGAGGTTCGGGAGACTGGAAGACAAGATGAGCCACAAGAGAATCAATCTGCAGCCATGGTCCACAAAAGTCTGAGAACTACCAAATCACTAAGTACTCAAAATTGTGTGCAAAATATGAATAAAATATTGATTTCATTAAAAATGTTAAGGACTACTTAATTCAACAACATTTTATATGTTTGCATATTTATTTCCAAATTTGCATATCTGTTTGCATATATCTTGTAAAGCTGAACGTTAATTATACTTTAAAATCGTGTATAAATTGTAACCAAGAATGTTGTATGAATTTTTGAAATAAGAGACACGCTCAAGTACCATTAATTATAAACTGCCATTTAAAGTACACTGAAGCAGACCTCATATTGAAAAAATATTGAGCCCTTGACAAATAAAAAAGGCAGCAAGAGTTATTAACTGGTCTAGCTGATTAAATGGCGTCTCCTACAAGCATAGCATAGATTTTTTTTTTCCGCTTTCTCCATCCAGACCATGGCTTACTTTTACTTAGAAATGACACACAACAATTGGCTGGCCAAGGTAAAACTGCTATAAACACTGTATGATTCACTGGTTTATACCTTCTGTTTAGGGCAATCCTTTTTTTGAATTTTTATTCATGTAGAAGTGACAGTAATATATAACAATAGACAAAACTTCATGAGTTACTTTAAGGGACTAATGTCAAATGAGGTGAGTGGAAGTGATTTTCTCTCATGCTAATTAGATATGTGAAATGATTCTGAGTAATTTAAAAAGCAAGGTCATATCTCAAGCAGCTTCCAAAAACCTAGACTTGCTAAATAGACAAGACATGATGATCTGACTATCACTTAAAGTGGCAATTAGAGACAGTCAAATTTCTAATAGCTTTAGATATAAATCCAAGGTCAAGTATCCCAGCAATCACTAAGAGCCAGGAGTTTCCCAAAATACTCTTCCTTAAGAACACTGCAAAAGTATTATTTGCTCTTGTTAATTTTGAGAAGATGTGTAGATCCATTAATACTTAAAGAAAATAATTCAAACATACAGCTTGCATAGAGAAGGCTCCACAAGTTTATTAGTGGAAATCAGTGTTGCTGCGCTTAAAAGTTACCTACCTCTGCAACAGGCTGTCCCCTTAAGCAAGGACAGCAGAAAAGTCCACACCTCTCTCTAGTCACTCCGAACTGATATCTTAATTTACACGAACAATGAAGTTGAATTTGCATTAATCCATCAGGCTGAAAAGTATATAAGCAGAGATCCAAACTCACCTATCTTGTTGTGCTAGCTTTGCCTCAGGGGTGGTAACATCAGTGCAAGGAGCAGACTGACAGCCAAGACAGACTGAGCAGTGAAGTCTCAAACTTCTGCAAGTATTACGCAGATGGGACCACGTCCATCAGCTTTAGTGATGTTGCACTACAGATTGAATTTGGCCTGCATAGGTCTGGCCTAACATTGGCATGTTATCAGCCATTCACACTCCTTGGTCAAGCAAGGGAACTTTCTTCATATCTTACGGAAGCCTCTTCGCCTGATCTGTATTTCCCACTAGAAATATAGACTACAGCGAGAGGGAGAGCCAAGAGATGCGTTATGGAAATACAGTTCTGTGGTTATATCTATGTTAAAGTTTGATTACAGGAAAATAGCCAAAGAGCAGCCATGTCAGAAACATAAACCTCTCATTTAATCATGTCTTCTGAGAGACATCTATTCTGCCTGCACATTCTTTCTTCTTCAGCCCACACTTGAGACTAAGCAAGTGGCTCCCTTAGAGGACACACATACTAATACAGAGGCACAGAGGCCTACTGTTAACATTTCTTCCACCATGCAAACACTGTTCACACTTACAGAGTTGAGTTAGATTTGCACTAAATTTTAATAGTTGTGGATTTGTAGTATAACGTCAGTGGTAAAAAATCATGGTCAATTTTCTTGCTCTCTGCAGGAAAATAATGTGAAACCCCATGAGTTCTGACTTTAGATTTTTCAAGATTTCCTAATTTTTCTGATTTTTCTTTCCCTTTTCACAAAACAGTCTGCAAAGGAAATAAATGCCACAATTCCTGTGACCTTTCATAAAATCACATGTCACTACTTCCAACAGTAGCTGATTCTCAGCCTTGGTTCTTTTTCTGTATCGGTGTAGAACTTAGAGAACTTCGTTTTAAAGCAGCAACCAGCACAGCTGTATAGAGCAGGGAACTTCCCCCATGGCTAAAAATGCAATGATTAAGCTACCAGCAGCCATTTGATGCTTTTCTTCTAATGCCCATGTCCTTCACCTACAAGCATGGAACATTTATTTTGAAAAGAGGGAAAAGAAAAAGGGTGCTTTTGCTTCTTGAAACTAAGACATTTCCACAGCTGTAATTTTTTGTTCTAATGAGGATCCATAGAGAATGAATTACTAAAGCACTAGACAAGCACCAAATAGTTCTCCCTCCTGATTGATTACACTCTAACGGCAACAAAATCTCATGGTTGAGGCACTAATGAGTATTAGATAACCCATCTGTTTGTAATAGGAGCATGCTGGAGTGCCTGTAACAGAAGGACATCGTATTGATATTTTGTTAAAGGATCTAGAACTAGATTTTTTTTAAGAATTGGGATCCAAACAAAGATCTTTGTAGTAAAAATGTCAATTGTAGGGATAAGCCAAAATCCTGACTCAGTGTTACGCACTCAAACCTGTATGACTATAAGTATTGAATTAAGTATTGAATCCATTTCTTTTGCTGAGCTTTCATGACTAAAGTTATCTATTTAGCTAAACACGGAAGTAATTTGGCAGCATGACTTAAACACATGATAAACTAATTCAACTTAAACTTTCATTTCCTCTGCTCCTTTATTATGGTTTGCTACTTTGACACAAAACAGTAATTGTATCAAATTTGGGCCTCAGTAACTAATGAGTAGGTGGTAGTGGAATTAGTTAATACTGGTTCAGAAATGTTAATATAGCAATTCATAGTTTGTGTCATCTTTGTTTAATTTTAGTGCAGGTAGGTAGTTCAGTAATGTTTGATAATAATCATTGTAGTTTGGTGTAGTCAAGACTTGCAAGACTAATACATGTAAGCTAATGTCTAACTTACATATTTTTCTTGATTTTTCAAGTCTAAGAATCTTCTCAAGTGTTTCATCAGCAAATTCATTTCTTAACTGAAAGCATACTTAAAGATGCACCCATCACTTCTTTATTTATGCAAAAACTACAAATACCAGTGTAGTTGTTGGAGATTTTCATATGCAGCGTGCTTTAGATAACTGCTTTAAAATGGATGACCTGATAAATGTACTAATTCCTTACTATTTAGCAGCCTATTTTCAGTGTGATTCCCAAATAGAGGCAGGAAGGCAGACAGGAAGGCAGACAGGAAGGCAG
>VZRV01003482.1:242460-265302 GCA_013398115.1 Falcunculus frontatus
AGGCAGGAAGGCAGGCAGGAAGGCAGGAAGGAAGGAAGGAAGGAAGGAAGGAAGGAAGGAAGGAAGGAAGGAAGGAAAGAAAATGTAATTTTGTCCTTTTTCAAATTATAATAAAGAATAATTAATACAGGGAAAAAACCCTGTGAGAAAGTAAAGGGATTTTTTTCAGATAATTGCCATGCCTTATCATTGTAGTCTTACCAATAGACCATATTCTGATCACACTTCATAAAGAACTGTGCAAAAGTAAGTTTCAAATTTCACAGTTTGATCTCACTGATTTTCATTTAAAAAATCCATACTTGTTGGAAATACCCCTGCAACCACTAAAATGTTAGGTAGCTGCAGTTGGAAATGAGCTACTATCTTTTGCTTTCAGGTACTCTTATCACAAGTTTTCCAGTCTTGGTTTCCCCAAAGGTGCAAAAAGACCAAGGGCCTTAAAAGACAGCACGTCAACTTTTGGACTTGCCTACTGCAGTTGTAGCCAGGAGAAAAGAGATCTCTGAACATAACAGTGATCCACAAAGGAAAACACATGGGTCGTGTCTTTTTGCTGCTTTTATACATTCTGCAGAATGCCAAGATGATGTTGTTTTACAAGTTGCTTAAAAGCTTACTTTCTGCTTTTTGAAATACAAGGGAGACCAGGTTTTGCTCAGCACTAATTGGAGAGGATGGATGTACTGAACCTTTGTCATTTTTTTTTTTCTCACAACTGCTGTTGTTTAGCAGTTGAGACATACTGAATATACTTTTGTTATGCTTGTTGTAAACTTGAAGACAGCATTTTCTGTAGTGTATTATCAATTACTTCTACTCAGTTCTGTATTTTATGCTTGAGGAAAAATAATATATAGCCAGCTTGTGGTGACAGTCCACCTTTTCATGCACTCTTACATGCACAGAAAACAGTAAGACAAAAACTCATTTGATAATCTCAGGAAAGGAAGTCTCTAATCTTCAGTAACTTGATTTTTGCAACTACCAGGCTAATCTATTGTTACAATACTATTTCATTCTCAAAAACCCTTTTCTATGTGGGAGCAGTGATGTCAGCATTGCAAAGGAATGGTCATATGGCCACTTTAACAAGCCTATCACCGACTTCCTAGCTAAGTGACACTTTTTTAATGGTTAAAGAAACTCTCACAGCAGAGCCTGTCCAAAATCAAGCAGCAGTTAAGCATATCACCTGAGATGCTTAACTTTGTATAGCTTTGGGGATTTTAAACTGGCTGTGTATTTCATTCTAACATGATATTAAAATGAGACTTACGGAGGGAGAGAGAATATAGGCAATAGAAATCATTTATTAACTGGTTACATCACAACTTCTCCTGAATGTATAACATGTTGGCAGACTCTGAGAAATTCCTGTGGATGGATTTATGCTGAGCAATCTGATCAAGGAAGGGGTAGAATCAATGCCATCCTGTGTATATAATAGAACAAAGTCAAAGTGTTAACTACATAGAAAGAGGTTTTCCTTCTTTTCTTTCCCTGTATAAAAATGTCCACTTCCTTGAAGATAAAACCAATGCTATCGGCTTATTCAAAGAGCAGTCAATTGTGCTAATAGAAAAGGCAGAGTTCTCTTGCTTTGAGAAGTATCTGTGCAATCTATGATGCCAGAGAAGGCACAAAGTTCTATTACACTTGTATTTGTAGGATTGCTCAATTTGCCTCTAAAGTATGAATGCTTCTATGGCAATCTAGTTTTCAGATAAGTTTTGCAAGCACAGCCTCATATTTCCAAATTTGTACCAACCTAATTAAAAGGAACAAAAAATGAAGATTGCTCTCTTAATGCAAGATACTTTTCTAAAATGATCAGTATATGAACATAAATGTATCCATTCTTAGAGTAACTGCTTGGCTGAGCTGAAACCAACAAACAAGGAAGCCTGTACGTGGAATTCCCCCCAGCTCTACACTGGAATCCCCTGGAAACCTTTGTCTTAGCCATGTTCTGAAAATTATTTCAGCTAGGGGGCGTTCAACTAACATCTTTTCCATGGCGGCATTTCAGACATCAACCTGTTCCCAGCAGCAGTGACAGCAGCGTCCTGGTGAGAGCTGTAAGTGCAAAACCCTGAAATTCCGGGATTTTTAATTTCTCCCTTATTCGGTATGCAAGGGCCTCAAACTTTACTGTGAAGCTGTAGCAACACGAATAAATAAGAATTAGTGTCTTATACAGAAACGTGTCTGCCATTTGCTCGTGCTATAGTTCCACTATAAGCACTCTAAAGCAGGGATACCCCCAAAGCTCTCCTACTGTGAATCTAACAGGGATGTGCATTATACCAATACAATTAAGCCATAATGCACAGAACAGATTAGAGCAGCAACAATTTTGCCAGTGTAAGTTCATGTACACAAAACTCCTACCGGCATAAAACAGATCATACCTCATGCTCCCCCAGCTTTCCTACTTCCTACAAGTGACACCAGTAGCATAACTATAACTGTAAATATTTACCAATGCAACTATTTTGAAATATTACATTTGGGGTATTTATGGGGGCAAAAGCTTCGTATCAATTAAAGCTTAGCTTCCCTGAGCACATGTCACATGTGGCTCTAGGACACCAGCACCTCCACTTTGCTGCGTGAGTTTCCTTGGTGAAAGGCAGTCAGAGGAAGTCTCATTGCATGTCCACCCACCAGGGTCTGCAAGAGAACATTTATTCCTGCCTCTTCAATGTAGGAAAGACGTGTGCATCAGCACCTTTTAACTGGCTTAAATAAGGGACACAGATTTCAAAGTTTTGAACCAACAAATAAGATAAATACAGATCTATAAGCATGCGTTCAATAAGGGTAGCTAGACACTGAAGTAAGGCTAAAATTTGCCTTCAGAAACTGTAATCTCTTCTATACTGACGATTCTCTGGCATGTCATAGGCTCATCTGACTGTGCCGGGGCAGGAGGTCTGGTTAAGAATATGCTCTAACATCCCTTCAGTCCATATTGCATGAGATTTCTTTTGCTGTTATCTCCCCCTCTGCAGATGAATAACAGAGGAAAATACACATTTGCAGAGGTGACTCACTATATTAGTAGAAGCCCTGTACTAAATTTTATACATGAAAATTTCCATAATTTAATGGGTACCACTTTAAGAAAAAAATAAGCTGAACTTTCATTGTGCTGTGGGAAGTAACAGCACATCAGCAGTTATGGTATTACATATGGACTTTTGCTTCCTCCTGGGAGTTGTTTTCCTTAGAAGCAAAGCTGATTCCTATTTTCCACTTTGCTGATAGCTCTGTTCCTGCATAGTTTGTACTACAGTGGGAACCATTATGCACCCTTCCCTCCCCTCCCACCCCTGCATACCTACACACTTCCTCTTTCCAGAACAAAAGCTTTTTCCAGTTATTTAAGGAATCTCATAAAGTTATATTTCCTATCCTTATATAGGGATCTCAATTATTAGTTCCAAAACATACTTTTGAAGGGGAAAGTATAATTGTTATTCAGGAACTGAAGATCAAGCCTCTTATCAACTTTGTATTTAATGTTAAAATAGTCACGGGAGAAAAGCTTTTGGAGAAAATGGGATTCTCTACCCAGTTCTGATTGCACTACCTGTGTGAAAACAATTTGATTCCAGAGGATTAATTATGCAAGGATTCCAGAATCCAAACTTACTATAAATTCTGGTTACCTTCAGATATTCCTAGTTACGGTTTTATGGAACTACCACTGGGGATTTAGTTCACAGTTTGCAAGCAGTAACGATAGAAACTCAAGACAGGTCAGGTTACTACAGCTTAGCTATCAGACCCTTGAAAATACACTGTACAACCTTTAGAAAAACAAGCTTCCAATAAACACAAGAAGCAAGTTCCAGTCTCTGATTAAGAATTCTCTTATCTCTTAGCCCTGGTTCCCAGGCTAATGAGATGACTTTGAGAAAGCTGTCTTCAAGTGTCTCCGCTTTACGCTGTCCAGAATTCTGCAGGCTGTATGGCTCATTAGATGTTTCTCATAATACTGATTTGCCTCTGCCATAATCTGTCTCTTTGCTGCCTGGGTGCAGGAACGCCTCACATTAAATTAAAGGACCAGAAGCACAGGACATTTCAAGAAGGGCAAGGAGGCGGCAAAGTTCACTGATTCTACAGGGAAATTGCTTTCTGAAGGGAAGTGTTTCATGCACTCAGGAAGTCTGGAAGACGTACTTTCTGGGAGAAGGTGGTTCAGTGCTGATAGAGGTGCTAATATAAACTGTACATGAGACTATTGTTATAATTTTTAAAAGATATACAGCCAATCCTTCAGCCTTCCTGTTCCCCCAAAGTCAGTATTTTATTGTCTTTAAAGCTTTGCATTGACACAGTGCCGACCAAAGGCAAACACTACAAAATACAAGCACAGACACAGCATGTCACTTTGCAAAACAAAAATAGAATGGGGAAGAAGTGCTACAGTGTCATGCAAAACATTTCTAGGCCTAATTAAGAAAGAAATAAAAAGACAGTTTAAGGTGGAATGAATTGTCCTTAACCTAGAAAAAGGAACATATTCAGAGAATGGGAAGAAAACCAGTGCCATACATTATTACATTAAAAAAATGCCTTAGCTAAACTGTAGCATTCTATAAATGATTGAATTTAGATTGAATGAAGAACTGCAAGCACCTGAACACTGAAAATTGCTGTCTTTTGTTACAATCCATAAGAAAATAGCCTAAAACTGGAGGCAGAATTTTTTTGAAACTATTATATTTTGGAACTATTTTGGAACTTTGCTTATAACGTTTAGCCACACACAGAGAACAGGAGTGGTGTACTTGAGATGAAGGACTTGTGGGGCACTGTACTACAAAACACACAGGGCCACAAACTGATCTGTGATTAGCACAAGCCTCAGAATAGGATCAGACTAAGACCAGAGCTGCTCTAGTCAGTATGAACTTTATTAAGCAAAGCATTGACATTCCCCCACATCAAAACAGAAAAAAAACCCAAAAACAAAACCAACAAACAACCCTCTTTATTGATTATGCCTTTCTTCTTGAAGAGTAAATTTTCAAACAGCACAATGGAGCTTAATTAGTACCACTGCAAGCCTAGCTCAAACTTGCAGTGAATTCAAGAATTTTCCATTTACATTGTAGTTGGTCTCAGTAGGCCAAGTTTACAGAGAGCACACCCCTGTAAATGTAGTCAAGTTGAAAACAATGGCACTGTTCATACAAGTAAGTACAATTTTGTACAAATAATGCTCATAGGAAGGAAAGTGTTCAGGATACAGCCCTATTGGTAAGTTCTGTGGCACAGAATCACCGCAGCAAAAAAAAAATCAGGCTGCAAATGCTAAAGGTTAAAAAAAGAGGAAAATATACTTTGCTATGTAACAGACAAAACTAGAGTGTCTTTGGATATTTCCTTATCACACAAACCCCAAAATATGGAATGATTCACTCAACAGTTTCAATCATTCATCCAGCATGAAAATAAGTGTTTCATAATAATTTGTGATGGTTCTAAGACAATAAAGAAACATGCAAATTACACCAATACAATAAAGACTTGATTATGCAACTGTTTTGCCTCCCTCACTGCAGCAATAAGCAAGCAAATAGAGACTGAACACGATTTATACTGCAAAAGAATATTCACTTGTGTTACTGCTTCAGCTACTTAAAATAAATAATTTTGGTAAATCATTGTCATTAGGGGACCCTATTTAAGGCCTATATCACAATGATCTTGAGACTAATTTAATCATGTTTGTGCTCCGCTTCCAGATTTTCAAGACAGAATTGCTTTGCTCTCAAAAGACAGCAGAATACTTTTTACAAAATGTGTTTGATAAATTTAAGAGTGTCAGCATTCCACTTTTCAGAATTAGTATCTTGAAATAATATTTTCTAAGTATTTCTATGTGAGAATACCTATGCATATTAGAATTTACAAGTCTTTTTTTAACCTCATTACACTCCATGGAAGTTAAGTACAGGCTTAAAAGTATTCTGCTATTTTTCTTTCTGAATCAGGATATTCCACTGTATATTCTAGACCAAGACAGAAGAACACTGAAAACTATATATCAGGCAGCTTTCAGAGTGCACATACAAGATATGCTATACAAATCACGGCAATATGCTAGTAAAATCAGTTATTTCTTTTCTCATGTTGTTGTAATAAAAGACACCAACAGTGTTGTTTAGGGGAATGATCAGAAGTAAAAGACATCTTTTATTCAGCTACATGAAATCTAAATTTAAGAGAATATTTCTCTTTCCTGGTTCCATCTCAGAGCAATGGACTTTCCCACACCACTGTGGATGAGAATCCACACTTAAAATTTGATTCATTAATGGTGCTAGAAGCAGCATTAACTTATCCTCCAGTCCCTATAAGCTGTGCCAGAAGGGGTCACAGAGTACTGGTGCTGGCCAGCAGCCAGTGACAGCATGGCAAGCAGCCAGCCATTCTGCTATGAACTGGAGGGGGTTCCTGAGTGAATTTTACAGTTTTTCTGTATTTCCACCTTTACTGCAGCTCAAGATCTCCTGCAGAGTTTGCATGTACAGCTTATGGATACCAAAGGCTATGATTTTCTTTCACTGAATGCTTTCCTAAAGAAACCAAATCAACTATAAGATTTTTAAACAGCTTCAGGAAGCTTAGGTGCATCAACTTCTTTTGGCCACATCACATCCATATCCATGACTTTGAGGAATTGACAATTTAAGGTAATTCATTATTTCCTTGCAAGCTGAGAAAAACAAATACAGGAATTAGTAATACTATCTTGTCTTAAGTTCTCTATTTAGGGGGAAAATAATCTTTTTTGTTACAGCTTCCTGTACTTTAACATTCTTACCAATGAATTACCGGATTTGGTCCTGAAACATTCTGCAGCAAGATTTCAAAAATTTGTACATACCTTATGAAATGAAACCAAGTTACACATGGTAACTGAGAAAATAAAATAATTAAAGCCTGTATACAAGAAAAAGAGGCAGTCTGGGTAATGGAGAAAAAAAAATGCACCTTGGCATAGTAGAACGGTAGGCAATATCACTGATACATCATTTTCTCATACATATTTATAAAGGTCCATATGTAAAAGCACCTGCCCACAAATGTGCAACACAAAAATTCACAGTTCTTTGGGAAATGGACTTTGTATAATCTGATAGAAAAACTTTACTGCGGCATGCTTGAAAATAGATTGAAAATTATTGCCTCACTTTGAACATTTCCTGAAATGCACTGTAATATCAGTACAAAGCTGACTGCATCAATCAGGTATCTTCAGATGCTTCATTTGATTTTTCAGAGAGATGAGAAAGCAACAAAGTGACTAGACCAAGCAATTCAAGGTACTTATAGCACATTAATCAATTTGAAATGAACTCCTTTTGTCTGCTGCTGCAATGGTTTAGAAGATATTTCCTAAACAAATAGATAATACTTTCTTTTCTATTACAACTGATCAAATTCTGAGACTTATATAAGAATTTTTTTTAAAATCCACCACACAATACTAGTGCTTCTTTTTTTATTAAAGAGCATGCTTACAATTGTGAAATCATGGTTACTGAAGTTCAAATAAAGCTTATTTTTTAAATTCTATCTGACCTTGGATTTGACAAAATTGTATATGGGTCAAGATTATGAAAGGGCTTTCATTACATGAAGTTATCTAAGTATTGTTCAGACTGGTTTTCAGGATGAAATACTAGCTGAAGTTTGTATTTACTTCATGTGCAATCACTTTAACCTTGCTATTTGCACAGCAGATGTCTTCTTCACCAGACTACAGAAGCTATTGACTATAAATCTTGATAAGATAAGCTATTCATTCCTTCCCTGTCAGAGCACTCTAAAAAGTTGCATAAAGGAAAACAACTACTGAACTGAGGCAAATACTAAACGTCGATCCTTGAGTTCTTATAGGATCCTCTACACAGCAGCTTCTGACCAAGTTAAACCAGCAGAATTAGAACCCTTGTAGGGAGGTCATTATACAGAATTTGATTCACTTGTGAAATTTAATTCATATGAATGCCAAGACTGCAGTTACAATTTTTCTGAGATTTCTGAAATCTCAACAGTTAAAAGAAGATTAAATGAGCATAGTAATTCAACTACTTTCTTTATCCTTGCATCTTACCCATTCAGTCATCAGTGACACGTGTGGCTATAGTGGGAATGGAAAAGCTTGTATTCCTCATCCTAGTGGGGAAGAGAGGGGCCAAGGCTGCCAACTCAATAGTTTAAATTAACAAAAGCCTCCACTGAGTGCTTTCCACTATCTCTGGAAATAGTTTTGGAAAGCAGATTCCATCAATTTTTCTGCTTTACTGATTAAGGAAGTTTGTTCCCCTTTCAAAAACAACATCAAATCAACATAAGAAAGACTGAGGGCTCCAACTTCCTGTTAAAAACAGAAAGGTATGAAAAATACATGGCAGATGATATTTTGGCCATGTGTGTCTTCACAATAATGGTTTAAAAAAAAACCCTAGATAAGGTGAACTGCCCTCTAGAGAAGGGAAGATCGTTTCTTGATTGGAGAGCTATTAACGTGCTCTAGGCAAAATTCCTAATTCATCCCAAAAAAGTTTGGCATTTTTGAACTTAAATTAGTGGCCTTCAGAGAACTCACTATAAGGAGAAGAGTACTGTCTTTTTCATGTCTCTCAGTAAGGTGAAACAAAAAACCACCACGTCTGTTATTTCAATTGTCTTCTACAAATGAACTTTCTCGAAATACAAACCTGATTCTGCTTTTACTTATGTGATGCTAATGAGCTGCTCCTGAACCTTCTCAAGCAGATAAACAGCCAGGTTATTTCCTGGAGCAAAATTGACTTTTGTGGGATAACAATTCACTGATGCTAAGCAGCAAAAGATGCATTATGACTGAAGTCCTCTTTTTATATAGGATTCCATGCTTTGGCTTACAATATTCTACAACCTTTAGGCATCTGGGAATCTCAGAACAAATAGAAAAGTCATCTGCAACTCTACCTTAAAAGATGAATTATTGGATAAAATAACAAATAATTGGCAGATCACACAAGAATGCCATAAGATAGTTCCATCTTTAAAGCACATGCACATAGGGACAAGCCTCAAAAACAATATCAACATTACTATAGATAAATTAGTCAGATAAACTGTGTATATTCAATCCAATAAACTGGTTTGACTCAATTCAAATGGGATTCCGCAGCGGCAAGATCACAGTCACTATTTGCATGCTGCAGTTCAGTCTCCTTTGCCTGTATGCTGTCATTACATCTTTCTGAAAAGCAGAGATTCCCTACTGCACTTTCTGAATTAAATGAAACAGAAATTACAAAGGTATACAGCCCCTTTAGTACTTGATTAGCTAGTCAATGAAAGAGTGAAACCAAGCAAGATGATATGACTGATTATACTGATCCATTTGGATTGTTATTTGTCGCATTATTCTTCTCCAAGTGACCACAGAGACTTAACACAAGCAGCAAACAACAAATGTGATGGTGCACAGGAAATTCACGATGCAGACTTATTTGCAGGAGAACATGCAGAGAAGTACATGATTGCTGTCTTACAGCAAGTAAACATGACATAACATTATCTTTAAAGGAGGCAAATTTCAAACTAAGATAAACATAATCTACCCATCCTTCTTAGCAAAACATCCTATCAGCCTTAGGAAACAATCTCATCACTAGAAAGCCACAGGTGTTGTTTCTGTTTCTCAGTAAGTCAGGTGCATTTCCTATAGCCTTGTGAGAGACTGCATCCTCATACAGGTTTGTAATGTAACAAAGGCCTGTTACCTGTTAACAGATACAAAATCATATGATCCAGATGCATCAGCCTTCCAGACTCTTAATTTGTTCAAATACGATAACTACAAACTTTTAACTTTGGTTTGCACAAGACATTCTGATACATATAGCAGCCGCATCCGTATTTGTATCTCAGCTCAATCCTCACAAGGATTTTTTTAGGGCTTTTAATCAGAGGTTGAATCCCTTGTCTTGCTTGTTGTGGGCACAATATGTAGACTTTTTCCAGAAAAGTCTGATTATGTAGGGCCTATGTGCTTCAGAAGGACATCCTGTCTTTCTGTTGTAGCTTTCTACAATGTCCAGTTTTACACTCCAACACACAAATCTAATGCTAAACCCCAAAAGCAGACTGAAATATGCTACTTCTAAGGAATGTTTGCCTCCATTGCAATCCCTTATTCTTTTCTGTTCCAAATCACTTTGCATATTGTAACCCACTTTTTACTCACAGGAAAGGAGACAAAACTTAAACCCCACAATTCTACTTTAGGAGAATAACAGGACAAAATTCAGTTCAGAGAACCAAAAAAAAAAAAAAAAAAAAAAAAAAAAAAAAAAAAAAAAAAAAAAAAAAAAAAAAAAAAAAAAAAAAAAAAAAAAAAGAGAAGGAATTGAAAAGATAAAAGAGATCTAAGAGTCCTTGAACACCTAAATTTTTCCCTATTATGCCTGGTTCATATCTCCAGCTGCCAGTCTGTCAAATCTGATAGTAACTGCTGTGATTGGAATCTGCTAAAGAAAATAGGATGCTATGAGCAGCCATGTTTAATTAAACAGTGGGAAGTTCATATTAGCAATAAACACAGGAAGTGTCAGAAGTCTTGGCAAAAGCCAAGCACAGTGCCACTTTTCTGCTCTGAATTTAATCCATCCTTTTTACTGGTAGTCTTCACAACATAGCAAAGACATTCATGACTTCTACAGAAGGATATTTAGGTATGCTAATGAAATACCATGTGATTCCACTTGTCCAGAATAAGAATGCCTAATTCTGATTCAGATGTTCTGCTTCTAAAGCTTTGATTCACAATTTCATGGAAACATGAATGCAGACATGGAGAGCTTGATGGGCTGAAAAAATGCCTCTCAATGTGGACTTCTGCTTTGGTAGTAGTAAATCTAGAAAGGAGCACCAAAATAGTCCCATTATCTGTTCTACAGTCATAGAAGAGGTGTAATTAAAATAATTTCAGATTAGCTACAATATTGGGACTGAAATTATTCCTGAAGACCACCTCGTATCGGAGGTTAAAAGCCCAAACCAAAACAAACCGGAGCAGAACAACTGAGTAGAATCCTTTTTTATCTGTCATGGAAATATGTAAAGACAAGAAGTCACATGCTGGTTTCCTTTTTCACAGTACACACCACTAAAACAGACACCATTTTTTATTAGAGGTGGATGTGAAAATCAGTTATTTTCGATTAGCTAAGAGAAGGCCAACCACGGAAACACCACTGAAGTTAGAAAATGATACTCAATAAGAAACATATGAAAGAAAGTTTAAGAAGGGGTTAAACCTGACTGAACTAGAAAAATCATCAATGGTAAGAATGTACTGAAAACAAACAAACAAACAGTGGCATTTATTTCTTTTGGAGAGATAACATCTATATGATGAAAAAGGGTTGAATAATCAGTAAGATCAGATTTTATTACAATACAAAATGAAAGAGGTTAGCCATGCTTGGAGATTTAGAATCACTTTTTGATGAAAGAGAATAATAGTTATTTGCCCAGTTAAGTCACACAATCCAGCATTAAGCTTATGAAATAAGCAACCTGATACAGTAAACAATGTAAAATGCAAAATGCCACAGGACAGATTGACAGAATCAAAACTTCATGGCGTTGGTCTAATTAAGAAGGTGCACGAGACCAAAACCTTCAGAAATTTGGGAGAAAAGCAAGCTCTTCAAGTCCAGGATAATGCTAAAAAACCCCAACCACTCTGCAAGTCCTGAACTGTCCTATGGAAGTTGTTCAGAGAAAAGGCTCAGATCAGATAAATCAGCAGACAGGTACTCTAAGTAACCTGCAAAAAGATAAACATGCCCACCATTTTTGTATCCACCCATAACATTTTTAAAAATACATACTCTGCTAGAAACCAAGGAAGCATTACAGAAGCAAAGGTGAAGCCTAAAGAAAAAGTAGTTAATGCCAAATATTTATTTACGCTGCATGTGGATAACAACCAGGTTCGGATGAGCATATTTTGAACAAAAATAGGAGTATACGTTAAATGTTGTCTCCCTCAGTGCACGTGCTGACTGTTTCCTGGGACTGCTGCTGTTTGGCTCAGGCTTAAAACAATTATGTTTTATTAGAAAAATAAGGCATTTTCAATGGGATGAGAAGTAAAATGGTATAGATTCTTTTCAGTATCAAAATCAGTACAATGACACAACAAAGCAACCCCAGAGAGGAGCACAACTGAACCAGTACAAATCATCATAAGGGATTCTCTGACAATACATCTGCCTCAGGAAACAAGAAAGATTTCATATACATATTTTTAATTAATTCAAAGGAAATTTCTACTGTTTTAAGATAAAGCACCATTCAATTTCACAGCAGTTAATTATTCCTTCATGCACTATTATCAGGATGTGATACCTTGTATTTTGAACTTTGCAAGTTCAGCTAAAAGTATAACAGCTGAGGTTGAAATGCACGCTGCAAAGAAACTTTACTTAGCATGTAGGGAAGTTACATAATTGTGATATTTAATGGCCTGGGAAAGGAAGATAGGAATAGCAATCTGCAATTTTAAGTGACCAAACTAATTGGGAAGAGGAAGTCTGGAAAAGTGCACTAAAAGGTCTATGTTCCATTATTCAAGTGAATAATAAAAACAACAACAGTCTTGGAATATAATGCATCTCTTCTAGTCTTACAGAGCAGTTTCTTAATACTAAAGGAGTATTCAGACATGGAATAAGGGGAGAATTAATCTATCAGGAAATTAATCTATCAGGAAATTAATTAAAGTTAATCTAACAGGAAATAAAATCTGGTAGCAGATTAACCAAAACTGAAAAATTAATGACAAAAATAAAGGACAGGGGAGTCAGCAAGTCCAGTGCACCTGTTACATTCTCAAGAACAGCCAACTTTCTTTTTTAAAAATCTAATACTTAAAATTTGGGTTTAGACTATTTCAGTTAGGACTTTTTTTTGCTTTTCATTTTTAAATATTTTTTGTGTTCTGCAGGACTTCAGCTGCTGGTTGCACAATTTTGGGCTCTATGCAGAAACAGAAAAAAAAATCACCAAACAATCGCCCTGAAAGTGATTCATTGTTCTATGATTTTGCATTCTTAAGCACCTCAGTTCCCTATAAAGCCAGTCGCACAAGGGATCACAGCAGTGGGCAGCAAGAAATATTCAGGTCTCCTCAAGAGCTCCCTTCCTTTTTGTGGTTTTTTTGTCTTTTTACGGTGTTCAAAGGAAGAAAGCATCAGAGATGTCTCGATTAAACCTCTTCTTGAACATTTTCCTTTTGAATTTTGTCCCTGTTTTCATACGACTGGGAAACACAGGTGTTTTCACTTTGATTGGCATAAGAACTCCAATTGCTTACAAGGAATACTGACATTACCGAATCATTCAGTTAGTTCATTATTATTATGAAAAGTACAGCATCAGTGCCAGTTAAGGCATTTGGATGAAACAATCTGCAACTGAAATTTCTCTCATGTTAGGACACAAGATGCTGGACTCAGTACATGATTCACTGGGTATTTTAATTCTTTGACAAAGAATCAGAAACTTCATCCTTATTGTATTATTTATGCAATCCAGCTTCTCTATTTTCCCTCCCAGGCCCAAGAAGAACTCGAACCAAAGACAGTAAGGTGCTAAAACCAAGATCTCAAAAGCAATTGAGACACTTGGACATATAAGGCTTGTTTCCATTGAAGTAAACAGTGAAAACCCTCAGAAGAAACTGGAAGGAAAATCAAAGTTTGTCCCGTATCACATGTGCAGTTCCCTTGGTAGAGAGCTTCCTATGTAAAAGAATAATTCAATCCTAAATTCTTAAGAGGCATAATCATTACTAAAGGATAAGAATCACTACAGAAAAATATCAGTTTTAGCAGATTGCCACTAGATGGAGCAATTTAATATTAAGATTTCCATTTATAAAGATTCTTTCACTAATACACCTTTCCCATTACCGATTTATTTTTCCTTTTTATGCTAAGGACACTTAGAAATGCTGTGTCCTTGCATATTATGCAAGTAAGAGGAAAGCTGCATATGAATAAACACTATTGTTTCTATATTTTGTCTGTGTTGAAGCAAAGACTGGAAACAGTACACTGCAATTCTAAAGTGCTTCAATTAAACTGTTAATTTAATTAGTCCACCAGTCTACACTCCCTAATCTTCAGAAACATTAAGCATTAAGAAATATTAAGCAGTTTATCAGAATACTATGCTCTCTATTCACCCAACACCAGAACTTTTTGCCAGCAGAGATTATTCTACCCTACCCTGAACTTTAGCCTATTATATATTTAGAATTCTTCTACATTTTAGTATCAAACTGAGAATTAAGAATATTTTGTACTGACACAAAAGGAAAAGAGACTTGACCTCATTAGCTTGAGTCCCAATTTATATCAGTTAAATCTAAGATGGCTGTAGAACTACAGTGCCTTCTGTCAGTGTAAGACCAAAAGCTGAACCTATGTCTACTTATATTTCTAATGTTAATTTCAAGCAACAATTTACAGTTGTTACTATCCAAAATACTTCCTGATGACTACTATCTGTACCTAGTGAAGGTGACGTGTATGTTTAAAAAAAAAACATTGGTGTGGTTGCTGAATGCAGCTCTGAGGCACCAAGAAAGTAAATCCTCAATGATTACATGGGTCTTACAATCCTTCTTAAATACTGGATTTGCTGGGAAAAGGGGAAGCAATAAACAGAGTTAAGGACAGCCTGCAAACACCAATCCCCAACTGGCCTCTGCTTCACCTTTTTCTTTTAAAAGAGTTCTGTTATACCATAGTTATGAAATATTCATATTTCTGATTGGTGAGTATGATAATCTAAGCATTGTGAAAACAAGTTATACTGTCTGCTGCATCTGAAGTCTGCAAACATCATAATACAGTATAAAACTTTATTATCCTTCCTATTATTGCACTTTTCTAATGTTAAATCAACCTCTACCTGCATAGCAGGTGCAAATAACAACTGGATTTACTATTGTATTTAGGTCCATGGTGAAAGTCCATGCTTTTAATGTCTAGATGTGGCGCTTTCTTCTAACAACTGTTACTATTATCTATCATGATTAGTGATGAACAAACCCCAAACATTAGGCTGTTTATGCAACTATTAAGGTAATTGTGCATTTCTGTCTTACAGAATTTAGCCATGGTTCTAAAGATTCTGAAGACATATCGCTGATATGTCCCCATCATGTCCATCATTACCATGACCACATTTAGCACAGGTTCAATTAATCGCAACTCTCTTATCTCAATCAAATAGTCATTAAGGACATTGCAGTTCAGTGGTTTACTAGATGGACTTCAGAATGAAGAGAAAGCATATAGGACAGGAGGAGGGTAAACCTTATTTTGTTTTGAGATTATTACACTTCATTTTTATGCCTTGGTCCATCACTGCACTGCTTCCAAGGCGGAAGAGGGGTGTATGCAGGCAACATAAAAAAGGAAAGAACAAGCCAAGAATAAGAGCATGCTGCATTAGCTAGTGACATTTCTAGCACTTGTGTAAAAGCTGCCTCCATTAAAACTAACATGTTAACACTGCAGCAAGCAAAGACATAAATGAACATAAAGAATATCCACATTATCACATTTTAAATATCAAACCAGTATACTTTAGACCTCTCCTCCATTAACTCCACCTCAGTGACCGCTCCTTGATGGGGTAGATACAGAAAATAGATCAAGGCTCCAAAACATTTTTCCCCATGTTTTTCAGTAGTTTCTAGCCTCATTTTTCTTATAAGGAAGAAACAAGTTCACTAACTGCAAACTACCTGCTAGACAGCAAATCAACTTGAAAGTGTTTTATATTTCATTACATGATTATAAAAAACAATTCAAATCTGAGGCCAGACAGTGTGGGGATTTCAGTGAATGCATTTCAAGCAACTTAACCTGAACTGATTCAGCTGTTGTCAAGACCTCCAGTGTTTGCCCTAGAACATAAACCCCACAACATTAAGTCCTTACAAGAAAATGCTTTACAGTTTAAAAAGTCACTGGCATCTATGTATCTGAGCAAATTAAGAGAAGCACAAGAATTGAATTAATCTCACAGATGCCTAATCACTTTCCAGTCAAAAGAGTCACTCCACAAGTAACTTTGCAACTAGGTTTCAGTACAGAAATCTCACCTAAGAAATCTCCTAAGCTTTTCTACATTGTGGTTTTTTTCAGAAAACATGAGAATGCCATGCAGATTCATTCACACAAGACAAAATGCCTTTGAAGAACCTGAAATGTGTGTAAGTTACAGCTAGTTAAAAAGGTCTATCCCTAATATGACAGGTGTGATAAACTTCCCTGCTCGCTCATTTTATGACCATCCCTCTCCAGGGGTGGGGGAGAAAGAAGAAACAAAAAGAAAGGAAAAAAGAAGAAAAAAAAGAAGTAAAAAAAGAGAGAGCAATACTAGTCTTACTTCCCTTTATGCTTAAATAACAATTAAGGAGAATACACTGTAACAAGCCATCTCTGAACCACAGGGTTCATAAGCAGCAGAACATAAATAAAAGCAATGTAAAGTTGCACTAAATTACATGGCAGCAAGGTTGCCACAGCCTAAAAGTAAAAAAAAAAGAAGTGAGGGAAGATAGGGAGTTAAGACAAGGAAGAGTGAGGGGGAAGTACTAACATATTTGGTATCAGAACGTTTTTGAATATTTTTCTCTTGATATCGTTTGATGCAATTGTCATTTTCTCAGAAAGTTGTTACACTCTCTTCTCTCCTGGGGATGTCAGTCCCAGCAGAGCAAGGAGAATGCAGTTAGAGCTAGCTACAAACCTGCCAGGTAACTCTTGTTCTAAGTGTTCATTAGATGAAGATAGATCTGCCCTTTTAATTCAGAGACATTGCATACTAAGTACAAGTTAATAACTACTTAGGACTTCAATCCCTGACAGAGTTACATATGCAGGCTACTGTCTGAGAAGAGATAAAGACATGGAGAAGAAAAACAGCCATCAAGTTAATCATGACCAGAAATCATTACCATCTAAGACTGAGTGTCTGATGAAGTCTGTTTCAGGACCATTTGACATAGTTATTTATGTGTCCATGAACATATTAGAGTTAAGAAAACACTGATGTATAGATGCTGTATCATCCGACACATCATACGAAGAACTTACTTCCTGTTTTTGTCAGTCTTTGCTGCAGATTTCAAAACAGCAAATCAAAATTGGTTGAGGACGACCAAAAGTTCACAAGTCACACACATTAACTTCCACAACAGAAGGTGCGACCAGTCTGTCGATAGCATGATGCAGAGGAGAATGGACACAATCTTCTGACTTCTGTATACCCTGCTGCGAGCTGCCAGCAAATCTGCAGTCTAATATTTCTGGAAGCAACAGACTGCCCATAGGCAGGTCAAACCCCACATTAGAAGCACAAAAGAGACATCACTTTCAAGCACGGATCTCCTTTGCAAAGATTTCTCTGGGTATGCCATGTCTGCCTCATCCTTTGCAATACATTTCCCTTTCTTCCAAATGCAGACTGGGATTTCAGCTAAAGTTGCAAAACTTTGTTTGTTTTATATTTGAAAAGCCTTTTGTAGGGACTTGATTTTCCCAGAATCATAGCAAGTTGCACACCTTAATGCCTCACAAGAAAGTCCGTCAATTACCTCCTGAGCCTGAATTTTCTGATGTTTATTCGTAGCAACTTTAGGTCACAGCCAGCCACCTACATTCCTTCAGAAAACCAGCCTTCTTTGTAACAGGATGACATATTTTGAATCACTCTTGAATTCATCTTGCCTTGTTTTTGTAGCAAACTAAGGTACTTTCCCCTGGTCACCATTTGAAATAATGTATTTACAATTTACAGAAATAAAGCAATGAGACCAGGAACTATCCAAAGGTTACCTTGCTTGGACTGATCTCTTATCTACATTGTTAGAAAGTAAGGTCTTGATGTTACCAGTGCTGCACTAGGCCCTATTCACTTCAGTGGATTCAATGAAAGCATAAGAGTTCATCTGGGCAGTTCATTTGCAGAAACAACACCAAGTATAATAAGCTGGATCCTACAATCAAGTTTAATTAGAATCACTGGGACTTAGCATAGGTGTAGAGATCGATACTGTTGATCCACTTGTGGGCTCATAGCCTTAATGTAAAGACAATGCATTTTGTTATTACTTCAAATAATCCAAGTTGATCTCCTCTAAAGAAATGAGGTCTGATCTTAACAGCTGGTTCTGCACAGGTAGGGCTTTCCTCTCCTGAAGGTTCCACTGACATTAACTGGCATAAGGCAGACTTTTCCTCATAAGAGAAGGATGGAAAAGAAAAACAGGAGGCCATAACAGGAATGAAAAAACCTCCTTCCCCTGGAGCACTCTTTTCTCACTGACTGCAAGTCTTCCCAGGGTCCAGAATTAATAAAACAGATAGTAAGATAAAGTTTGTTGCACTCCACACCTCATAACATCTGCCTACACTTAGCCCTGGGTAATCGTATGTAAACATAAAAGAAAAATTTTAAGTAGAAAGCGCGCAGCAATTGCTAGGAGGGTTATGATTGCATCACAGTAATCCACATAGAAGTTGTAAGATTAGTTGTGTAATTAAGAGTAATAAAGGAATAGTTTAAGTGTACATGAAATTTGCAAGCACCGCAAGAGCTAAATAAAGTTACGTAGTCATTTTAGTTTTCTGTTTATGACGTGTCATAAACTTGTCCCATTCACTGCCACTGGTACATCAGTAAGAGACTCAGAGAGATCTCACGCTCTCGGGAGCCTTTTCTTACACAGAACTCCCTTTGAGAAATCTGAGTGAAAGGCAGGTAATTAACTCCTTATAAGTACTATGGAAGCAGTGAGTTTCCAAAAAAAGGAAAATTATCCACACTTTTGATTTTTTTTTTCAATTTTTTATTTTCTCCTTTATGGCATTTTCTTCAATAAACACCAGCAAGTTGTTGGTCTAAGAAAGAGCATTATATAAATTTATTTTTTGTCTCAAGGTTTAACCTGACCTAGACATATTTATTCCTAAATCTATTGGAAGATATGGTATTGGAAGCTTTATAAAACAAGACTTCTCCTATTCCCACAATTATTTGCGAAGCAAAACAGGAAGATGGAAAGTCCTACTCTTCAATGATATACCGTTTTTTCAACATCTCCAGGCTGAAGTAAACAAATACAGAAGGCAAAGATGTATACATTCTCCATCTCATTTTTTCTGTGCCTCATAGTCCCAGAATTTCGTAAGGTTTTCAAAGGATCCAACTTAGAGGTCAACTATGCAAGAGTAACACCGCTTTGTCTAGAAGTCAGGGACAACTAATGGTTACATTATTAAAAATCTGTTGTGGTGGTGGTAGTGCTTTGGGGTTTTTTTTAAACTAATGTTGGGGCTACATTTCTTTTACGTAGTTAGTTGTCTTTATTCCTAAGTGAAAAAACCTAAAATATTATCCCAAAGTAGACTTGAAGTGTGAATTTTAACATTCCCACTTCATGAGACAAGGATTTCCTTTGACAGGTATCAATATTACTTGCAAAATTAAATAACCTTTAGCCCTCCCCATTAACAAGGTCACTAATCCTTAGAACTTGTTCTGTGCTTGAAAAGGTGGTGAGCTGGCCTAGTATTGCTCTGCCTCACTCATCTATTAAGAGCACGTGTAGAATCATATTCAATTTCTTCTTTCCAAGAGTTTCATTTTGCCAGTACCTAGGCACGTCTCTACATTGTTGTCTCTCTAGACCTATATCACTAATTTAAACAAGCAAGATTAACCAGAAGCTTAAATAAGAAATTACTTTTTTTCTTGGTAGAGTTTTGCCAGAAGTAAGTATAATAATATAATTAACACCTATCTGGTGCTCTTCACATGTCAATCCTCATTTCTATATACATCACCAAGTGAAAGCAAGCTCTTTCTTAGGTGATATACTGGACTAGTTAGAACTATTCTAAAAAATACATTTGATTTTGCTTACAGTGTCCTGAACATTTATCTAAAGAGCTCTGTACTGTGCTTAAGGGTTCACAAGGTGTGTTTTGTACCAGGAACACTGAAAGTCTCAGCTATTCACTTTTCCAGATCTTTGTGACGAAGACTTTAATAACACAACTTGAAGAACAATTAAAGGCCTTAGCCAGTAATACTGACATCCGTTTCATTCAGTTGCTTTTCTAGCTTGTTAATTGACTGCAGGGATAAGATAACAGAATAATGGCTGAAGAAATTGCATTCAGATATTTTAAGGCACAAGCCGAACTCAGGATTCCATATAATGCTAAATTCTCGGACTTAGGTGCTTAACTGCGTTCTATTTTGGGACTCATTCGGAATGTTCCCTCTTGCTCAGTAGTTCTCTGTCACAGTACTTAAATGCAGAGCTACATTTGTCCAGGACTGTCTTGTGCTTTCCAGACTCTGAAGGAAGAATGATTAAGTATTAGAGATTTAGCTAAGCTAATACTGTTTTCTCAAACCAGTTTCTCTTTAGATTCCTGTGCCACTACACTTCCATCAAAGAATCTACGACTGTGTCCTTCCAAGCTGTGTAAATAACATTGGGAATATGAAAAAAGATTACAGGCCTTGTCTTGACAGGGATAATATGCTCCAGGCTACACTCAATAGGCAGGCTAGGTTAAGCATGAACCCAACCCAGCTGCCTGTTTTAGAGAGAATCTCAAAGCTTCACTAACTTTGTTGATACCCATGCATATATCTATGAATTTTCACTGGGGCACAATCTGTGTTTCCCTCTGACCACGTCTTGTAAACTATACGTGCAAGCACCTTGATTCTCCTCCTTCACAATGGGACCAGGCAAGGAGAGGAGCTGCAGTAATGGACCACATATACACTGACAAGTATATGAAGTCACTAAGTCACAGTAATCCAGTCATTTCTGATTACTTCTTTATATCCTTCAACATCTGTTCTCAAAACCAGTTCAAATGAAGTTTTAACACAGTTTGGAAACATTCTATCATGGTCAAAATGAGAAATTATTGTATAAAAGTCTTCCTTTCCCCATCTCCCCCATCCTGTTCATACGCACTGTGCCCAAAACCTCACTGTGTGTCACACACCGCTTCATGGCTGTTGACATGAGGCCACTAAAATAAGACTGCTTCATACCACTGATACTGAAGCTGCTAGCGCAGATTTTACTGGATAAGAGTCTTTCTAAAATAGTGACTTTTAGACAATCAGCAAGTAAAGTTTTCCTCTGAGCCTGTAATTATCTGGCCACATAAAACAGAAATTAAGCCACTGGCTTCATGTGGACTAAGTCTAGACATAAATTTGAGTATGTACAAGATTCTGAACTGTATGAAACAGCTACTTAGACGTAAGTCAGTGAAACTAATTTCAGTAAAAATGTGCATTGATGCTGTAGAACTATCTTAATATTTCTTTTATGTGAAACTAACCGTGTGCACACGTTCATAAACTTCTTTTCTACTGCATGATAGCACTTCAGATTGTCAGGTTTGTTTGGTACTCAACAATGGAAGTATAAGAAAACTTAATAATGCTTCAAATTTCCTAGGAATAGTAGTGATAATTTGTTGATTTCTCCCATTCCTATTTCCTCAAAAAAACCCCCAACAAAACAACCCAACCCTCCAAAGTTTAACTTGCATTCCTAGAGCAAACAGACAACTATTGGCCTGTAGCCATATAGAGATGAAGTAGCATATAGAAAACAAATGATGATGATGCTTGCATGAAGCCAAATCTATCAAAAATGCCTCAGCTTATGAATTTGACATGACCTGCATAGAGTAAAAAAAAACCAAACCAAACAGTTATAATTGCTTCCACAGAGCATTTTGCATTAGTCCAATTAGATGAAAGTAACATCCAATATTAGGTGGAATGAGAATGCCTGTGGGTATAGAGTGCACAACAGAAAGCACATATTTATGGATAGGTGAAAAAAACCACCAACCCTCGACACAGGCAGGAAGCTGAAAATAAATGGTCTTGTCACATAGTGCCACGAGGAAAGAGAAACCATTTCCTCCCAGACACTCAAACCGATTCTAAAGCTCTGAGAAGCTCATTATTCTGCAGATTAACTGAACAGTGCCACCCCCCCAAAAACTTACCAAGCATCCCAAGTACAAATGTTTAGCCCTTTAAACTATTAAAAACGGCATTTACAGCCCCCACTCACCACAACCTCCTGGGCCACTGCTCCAGGTCCCCAGGCCGGCAGGTGGCTGCTTGAGACAAGCGTGACCTCTCCTTCCTGAGCTACCTGCCTTCGCTAACCAACAGAGGGCTTCACCTGTCTCCTGGGCCCGGGAGAGCCGAGCCCCTGCAGCCCCCAACACCAGGAATGTGCCACACGCCCCCCCAAACCCCGCCACCACAGGACGAAACGACAGGATTCCCAGCGCTGGAGCCTAGGGGATGTGGAAACGCCACCAGCGGAGTGTGCAGAAGGGAGGTGGCGAGGCGGCCGCGGGGCTGAGGGGAGTGAGGGGCTGAGGGGGCTGAGGAGCCTCCTAAACTCCTTCCCGCGCTTGGCGCCTCGCGCCGCTCTGCCCGCGCGAGGGAGGTGGGGCCGGGGGGCGCGCGCCGCCGGCCGCCTCCGGGGGAGCTTGCTCTTCCTCCCCGCACAGTCACGTGCTCCGGGAGCCGCAAAGCAGCGACGCGTTTGCGACAGGGTGACAGCCAAATGGTGCGACATCGGCGGCGGCCGCAGGCGCAGCAGCGGCCCGAGCGCTGCCAGGGCCGAGCGCCGCGCCCGGGCGGGGAGCGCACCGCGGG